>PVLC010022901.1:0-26220 GCA_004027655.1 Graphiurus murinus | reverse complement strand
GGTACTGGGGACTGAACTCAGGGGCGTTCTACCTCCGAGCTATACCCCCAGCCCTATTTTTTATTCTTTATTTTGAAACCGAGTCTCACTAAGTTGCGGAGGGCCTCACTAGGTAGCTGAGGCTGGCCGCGAACCCGGATCCTCCGGTCTCAACCTCCCGAATGCTGGGATTACAAGCGTGCGCCACCACGCCCGGCTTTGTAATTTATATCTTATGTTACTTTTTACATTTAATTTACTTTTTCATTGTCACCATCTTAAATTTTTCTATTTATCTCTTTGGACTGTTTGCTTTAATAGCCTTCTAACTGGTCTCCTCTGCCTCCAATATAGTACAAAGAAATATTGAGGTGAATTTAATTCTCCAAAGTACAGCTGTGATCATCTACTCTTCTATTGATTTCTAAGCTACTTCAGGGTAAGGTCTTTGATTAATTTTCTAGGCTTCCACAAAGTTGGGAAGCAGTAAGTATATACTAATTTAATTCTATAAAAGTTATAAACTAGTTAGAAATTTTTAGATGAAAAGTAATTGAAGAAGGTATTGTTCAAACGCTAAATCTGAGTATTGAAAACTTGAAGTCTGTCAGCCTTATAGAGATGTGGATTTATTTTATTTAAAATATTGTGAAGTTCCAGAACATTGTATAAACCTTTTGTACTCAAACAAAAGTTATTTTCAAAGCCCAGCATATTCTAGAGTATTAGATGACATCCCTTCTCCGTGACTATTCAGTCTTCAGATTTATACTGAGAGATTATATACCACCTCTCTTTTAGACACGGGCATGGGGGTGTGGTGGTGATAAAAGCAAACAAGTCCCTGTCCTCATCTGGCTTGCATTCCAAAGAAATCAAGGAGGGATAATTAGGCTATAAACAAATAAACATGAACTTTCTGATGGTGATAGATGCTATGTTGGAAATACCAGGGTAGTAGGAAGGAGTGCCTGGACCGTGGACATGAGGATAGGTCTGCTATTTTATTTTATTTATTTACTTATTTTTGGTCTATTTTAGATAGGACTTTTCCTATCATTAGAACTTTTTAAACTCTCACTGGACTTAAACCATTCAACCTGTTCAACTGCAAGGGAGAACAACTCATTCCATTGGCTTCCAGGAATGTACTTTGCCTTTAGAACTTCCATGTTGTGAACTAAAAATATTAGAGGTATGGAGTTTGCATTGTGTGTTCTGGAGTCTTCCCCTACCATGCCTTCACAGGTAACTTCTCATACAGGTGAAGTGAGCTAAAGCTTTTTAGCTCTTTTGGCCTATGAACATTCTCTCTCTCTCTTTTTTTTTTTTTTTTGGAGTGGTCCTGAACACAGTGATGATGAGGACACATGTACTAGTACATAGCTTTCATTCCTAAGGGATAAAATTAGGGTGATGATTCATGTAACTAGATGGCCAAGCCCTTTTCCTGCCATGCCCACAAGTTCCTTTTGAGTTCTTTTCGCATAGGCTACCATGCCTGCCCTGCATGTGACCCTTACTGAAACAGATAAGGATGTGTAATCACAGGCAATCACCTGTTCTGCTCAATGGCTTATGGGGTATCCTAGCTCTGGAACTATATCACATAGACACTGCCTAAATCAATCAGACCTTTCTACTTACAAGTTTGAACTTTGCACATAGTTCAAAGAGAAATTTCTACTCTGTAACTCCTTGTCTCTCTCTCTCTTTTTTTTTTTTTTTTTTTTTTTTGTGGTACTGGGGATTGAACCCAGGGGCATTCTACCTCAAAGCTACATCCTCAGCTCTATTTTTAGTCTTTATTTTGAAACAGGGTCTCACTAAGTTGCGGAGGGCCTCACTAAGTAGCTGAGGCTGGCCAAGAACCCGGATCCTCTGGTCTCAGCCTCCCAAGTACTGGGATTACAAGCGTGACTCCTTGTCTCTTTTTAATAGGGCAAATACACACACACACACACACACACACACTCTTTTTTTTTTTTTTTTGGTGGTATTGGGGATGGAATCCAGGGGCATTCTACCTGCAAGCTACACCCCTACCCCTATTTTTTTATTCTTTTATTTTAAGACAGGGTCTCACTAAGTTGCAGATGGCCTCACTAAATTGCTGAGGCTGTGCCGGATGTGGTGGGACACACTTGTAATCCCAGTACTTGGAAAGCTCTGAGCTACATCCACCACACTATATATTTTAACTTAGAGACAAGGTCTTCCTAAGTTCCCCAGGCTGACCTCAAATTTGTGATCTTCATGAGGCCTCAAATTTGTGATCTTCATGAGGCCTCAGCCTCATGAGTTGTTGGGATTACAGGTATGTGCTACTTTGCTCAGCCCTATATGGGAATTTTAACACCCCTTCCTAGTAGTTAATAGAACAGTAAAAAATCAGTAAGGATGTTGAAGATCTGAAAAACTATAAACCAAGTTGGCCTAATTAACATTTATAAAACACTATCCTCAGTAACTATAGAATATATGTTCTTTTGAAGTGCACACAGAACATTTACCAAGATAGATCATACATTATGTCATAAAAAAAATCTCTTAGTTCAGATGAAGGAATCTTTATAGAGTATGATATTCCCCGACAATAATAGAACTACACTAGAAATTGATGATAAGATACGTAGAAAATCTTCAAATATTTGGGAATTAAATAGACCCCTTATTATCCATGTGTCATAGACAAAAATCTCAAGGAAGATTAGAAAACATTTGAAGTGAATGATAATAAAGCCATTGGAATTAATGAAATGAATTTAAAATAGATTTGGGGGAATTTTTTATTTTAAAGGCTTACTGTAGAAATAAAAGGGTTAAAATCAGTGCTCTAAGCCAGGGATTGACACATTTTTTTTTTCTGTAGTGAGCCAGCTAGAAACTATTTTAAAGCTAAAGACGGGTGTATCACTGTAATCTCAGTACTTGGGAGTCTAAAACAGGGGGATCACAGGTTGGAGGCCAGCCTCTGTAATTTAGAGAGGCCCTCAGCAACTTAGTGAGATCCTGTTTCAAAATAAATACTAAGAAGCCGGGCGTGGTGGCGCACGCTTGTAATCCCAGCATTCGGGAGGCTGAGACCGGAGGATCCGGGTTCGAGGCCAGCCTCAGCTACCTCCTAGTGAGGCACTCCGCAACTTAGTGAGACCCGGTTTCAAAATAAAGAATAAAAAATAGGGCTGGGGGTATAGCTCGGAGGTAGAATGCCCCTGAGTTCAATCCCCAGTACTGAAAAAAAAAAAAAAACTGAGTTTAGGTAGTAGATATCAGTTGACACCTGGACAGTGAACAAAAATGAATTGTGTTTCTGTATACTAATGAGAAACAGCTGATAAGTGGAAAGTAAGGCCATTTATAATAGCATAAAAACATGAAATAATTAGAGATAGATTTAACAAAATACTTGTACCCTCACAACAGTGCTGAGATAAATAGACACACCATTGAGAGATGATTCTGCAAGTGTCTTTGCATTTCTTTACCTCTTAAAAGTTAGGCAGTGACAGACCTTTTGTTTTATTTTCATTTTATTTTTTGGTGCTGGGGATTGAACCCAGGGGCATTCTACCTCTGAGCCTCACCTCACCCCTATTTTATTTTGAAACAGAGTTTCACTAAGTTATGGAGGGCCTCACTAAGATGTGGAGGCTGGCTGTGAACCTGTGATCTTCCTGTCAAGCACATGCCCCCCTTAGGCTGCTCTTTTGTTTTAAATCTTTTCAAGGATGTTTGTTTGTATAGTAAACAGCCTTGGTCAGAGTGTTTTCCACTATGTCTAAGGGCAAATTTGCTTATCATCCAGTATAATAAAGATATCTTCCTCTGGGTAGAGGGCTGGTTGGTTTTAGTCCATTATAAAAGATTTGGGTCCTTATGCTCAGGTTCCTTCAGTTGTGATGCAAACTCACTGCACGTTTAGCATCTATCTGGGTCCTTACATGTCTTCCCTGTAGTACTTGTGGGCTATCAGAGAACTATTACACACATGCCTATGTTCCTTGCTGTACTGTGAGTAAAACACCTCTAACTCTTCTGCAGGGCTACTGTGTCTTCTGCCAGTATCTATGAAACAGCAACTGGCTACTTTGTTAGCCTGCAAGGAGGGTATAAAATCTCAGACCTCTCTTGGTTCTTGATAATTTAGGCCATGAGAATAGAGTACTGATAAGCCAGGTGTGGTGGTGTACCTGTGTAATTCCAGTACTTGGGAGGTTGAGACAGGAGGATTGCAGGTTCAAAGCCAGCCATGGCAACTGAACAAGGCTCTCAGTAACCTAGTGAGATCCTGTTTCCAAATAAGAAATAAAATTGGTCTGGGGGTGTAGCTTGGAGGTAGAATAGAATGCCTCTGGGTTCAATCCCTAGTATATATATATAAAAAAAGAATAGAGTACTGATAGAGGCATGGCTTTCTGAAAGAAGAAGGGTGAGGGCCTTATGCTGTAAGATAAAGGATATAAAAAGACTCTCTGGCACCTGGCAGCACATGGTCTCACCGAAATAAGGGGGCAAGAACAGTTGAGGCAGAGAAAGAATCCGCTGTTCTACCTATCAGTGAATATTTACTGGGTTAGCTGAGAAGTGGGATTGAAACAAGCTACCTAGGTGATGCTTTGGTTGTTGTACCTAGGAAACTCAGCTCCATGGTCCCTGCTGCTGAAAGACAATGTGATTGTGGCTGCTGAGTTAAGGAGCCCTCGCAGCTGGGAAAGTGGTGTCAGTAGTGAGGATATAAAACTCAGGGTGGACTGAAAATCTTAGAAGTTTGTTTGCGCTGCAAGGGTGGGTGCTTGAAATTCAAAGAAATATAAAACTCGCTTATTAGTGTGGAGTCACTATCTCTCTGACCTCTCCCTTCTCCAACTCCTTGACTTCAGGTACTTGAGGTAGACAGATGAATAGGGTTTGGGCTTAGGTATCCCTGTCCCTAAAGAGGATCAGAGGCCATACCAATGTGCCTAAATATGCTGGGAGAACTTTAGGGAGAGGAAGGAGTCAGACTTCCTTGAGTCTGTTGGGTACAGGCATCCAGGTTGTCATCCTGTCTCTTTTAGTGGGGATGAAAAAACTCAGTCTTGTGTACTGGGAATTTGGACAAAGTTTGTAGTAGAGGAAGAAAGTTAATGTGACATTGTGGTTGGCCAGGCTGGCCTCCAACTTGAAATCCTGCTTGAACCTCCTAAATCACTGGGATTACAGGCTTGCACTACCACATGTGGCAGTTCTATAGTATTTGTAAAGTGCTCATTCAACTCAATAAGAAGATGAAAAACTCAGTTTCATTCATTCATATTCATTCATTCATGTAGCACTAGGAATTCAAAGCGGTGGCATTCTACCACTGGGATACATCCCCCCCCCCTTTTTCTTTCAGTACTGGGGATTGAACCCAGGGGCATTCTACCTCTGAGCTACACCCCCAGCCCTATTTTTAAATTTATTTTGAAACAGGGTCTTGCTAAGTTGCAGAGGGCCTCACTAAGTAGCTGAGGCTAGCCATGAACCTAGATCCTCCGGTTTCAAGCCTCCCAAGTACTGGGATTACAAGTGTATGCCACCATGCCCAGCTATCCCCAGCCCTTTTTATTTTTTATTTTGAGACAGGGTCTCACTAAGTTGCTGAGACTCACTCCTTCCCTCTTTTCCTCCCTTCCCTACTGGGAATTGAATCCAGGAGCATTCTATCTCCAAGCTGCACCCCAGCCCTATGTTTTTATTCTTTAATTTTGAAACAGGGTCTCACTAAGTTGTGGAGGGCCTCACTAAGTAGCTGAGGCTGGCCGTGAACCTGCTATCCTCCTGTCTCAGTCTCTCAAGTACTGGGATTAAAAGCGTGCTCCACCATACCTGGCTTATTTCCCAATTTCTATCTAGCTTACACATATGAGAGAAAGCATACAACTATTTGCTTTTTGAGACTGAGTAATCTTGCTCAGCATAATACTCTCAAGTTCCATCCATTTTCCTGCAAATGACATGATTTTGTTCTTTTCTATGGCTGAGTAAAATTCCATTGTGTGTATATACCACAGTTTTGTGACCTATCATCTGTTGATGGATACCTAGGCTGTTTGATAATTTGGCTATTGTGAATTATGCTGCTATGAACATGGATATGTATGTATTGCTATAATATTCTGACTTTAGTTCCTTTGGAAAGATGCCCAAGAGTGGTGTCTCTGGATCATATGGTAGTTTCATTCCCAATCTTTTGAGAAACCTCCACACTGGTCACCACAGTGTCTGTACTAGTTTGCAGTCCTACCAACAGTATAGAAGAGCTTTTCCCCCACCTCCTTGCCGGCACTTCCTGTTTGCTTTCTTGATGACTGCCACTCTGACTGGAGTTAGATGCAATCTCAGTGTAGTTTTGATTTTCATTCCCCTGATTGCTAGGAATAGTGAACATTTTTTCATATGCTTATTGGCCATTTTTTGTTAGTTTGGTTTTTGTTTTTTGGTGGTGTTATTAGGGATGGAACCCAGAGGCATTCCACTTTTGAGCTACACTCCCAGCACTTTTTAATTTTTTGTTTTGAAATAAGGCCTCACTAGGTTGCTGAAGGTCTTGCTAAATTACTAAGGCTGGTCTCAAACCTCCTGTCTCAGTTTCCCAAATACTGGGATTACAGGCATGTGCCACCTTGCCCAGCTAGCCTGTTGTATTTCTTCTTTGGAGAAGTGTCTATTCAGAATAGTTCAATTGCCCATTTTTATTTATTTTTTTATTTTTTTATTTTTTTTGCGGTACTGGGGATTGAACTCAGGGGCATTCTACCTCCGAGCTATACCCCCAGCCCTATTTTTTTTATTCTTTATTTTGAAACTGAGTCTCACTAAGTTGCGGAGTGCCTCACTAGGTAGCTGAGGCTGGCTGCGAACCCGGATCCTCCTGTCTCAGCCTCCCAAATGCTGGGAGTACAAACATGCGCCACCACGCCCGGCTCTGCCCATTTTTAAATTGGGTTATTTGTTTCCTTAGTGTTAAGTTTTTAAAGCTCTTTGTATATTCTATTATTAATTAATTAATTAATTTTTTTTTTGCCATACTGGGAACTGAACCCCCAGGGACAGTCTACCTCCAAGCTATACCCCCAGTGTTATTTTTTTATTCTTTATTTTGAAACAGGGTCTCACTAAGTTGTGGAGGGCCTCACATTTGCCCCGTGAATATTTTACTTTTGACATTTACAGTAAAATAGTTCCACTTTTGACACTCTACCAGGCTGAGGAGGATCTAAGAATCTTCTTTCCAGCCGGGCATGGTGGCGCACGCTTGTAATCCCAGTACTTGGGAGACTGAGACAGGAGGATCTGGGTATGCAGCCAGCCTCAGCTACTTAGTGAGACTCTCTGCAACTTAGTGAGACCCTTTTTCAAAATAAAGAATAAAAAGTAGGACTGGGGGTGTAGCTTGGAGGTAGAATGCCCCTGGGTTCAATTCCCAGTACTGAAAAAAAATAAAATCTTATTTCCAAATAAAAGTTTCCTTAGTATGAAGCTAATTGATCAGACTTGGGCCATAAGTCATTTGATCTGTATTTGCTGAGATAGGTTACTCCAGAACCGCCTCAAACATTAATTTGGTCATTTAATAGACTTATATATAAACAATAGAGTGCCCTTCTAGGGCACTATCGTACCTAGCTCATTGGAGATTTGAAGATATTTTACTATATGTTAATATTTAAATTCTTACTTTTGTCTGAATCAGCAATTTTCAAGTCTGTCAATGAAAGTGGGAAGAAATAAGATGATTAAGCACATCAAAGATTAAAAAGTTATGAGAGGGCATTGACAAACATACTTGGTGTGATTATGTTACTTATTGTTGCCTAAATACAGGATTACTTTTGAATTGACACATGGTGAGTAAGAATGTTTGCTTCTAGTTTTGCAGCCCATGTGACTTAGATTCTTGAATGCTAAGGATATGTTAAAATGATTTAATCCAAATATCAAGATATCTTTTATTTAATTATACATCAATTTTTAAAATGCTTATTTTGTCACTTGCATTTTTTGAAAAAACTTTTCTTAAGACTGTTTTGAAACCTAGTAACTTACTCATTTTTCAACTTTTATTACAGCACCTGATCACCTTTCTAGCAAGAGAACGATCATGGAGGTGGTGCCTGCTGAGGTGAATAGCTTGCTTCCAGAGGAGATAATGGACACTGGTATAACTTTAGTGGATGATGATAGTATTGAGGCTGTTATTGTTTCATCCCCAATTCCCATGGAGACAGAACTGGAAGAAATTGTCAACATAAATTCTACTGGTGACTCTACAGCCACGCCCATTTCCACGGAACCAATCACAGTGTACAGTAACCACACTAACCAAGTTGCAGTGAATACCACAATTACTAAAGCAGATTCTAATACCACAGTGAAACCAGCTTTTCCAAGTGGCCTTCAAAAACTTGGTGCTCAGACTCCTGTGACTATATCAGCCAATCAGATTATTTTAAACAAACAGACATCTGATCTTAAACTTGGCAATCAGACCCTTAAACCAGATGGACAGAAGTTAATTTTCACAACTTTGGGCAAGTCTGGTTCACCAATTGTTTTAGCACTACCCCATAGTCAACTACCCCAGGCTCAGAAAGTTACAACTCAGGCCCAGTCAGGAGATGCTAAGTTACCACCGCAGCAAATTAAAGTAGTTACCATTGGAGGGAGGCCAGAGGTGAAACCTGTCATTGGTGTCTCAGCACTGACCCCAGGAAGTCAACTGATTAATACTACAACTCAGCCCTCTGTGTTACAGACCCAACAGTTAAAAACAGTACAGGTAAAAAAAAAAGGGGGCATATTAAATAAAATGCATGTTAAAGAAACTAAACTGATTCATAGTTGTGTTTGTGTAGGGCCATTAATTGCATAGCTCATACTAAACTTTTTTAATATTTCTGTAAGTAATTGTGTAGGTTTTGTTGTTTTTGAGTTTGATGTATCTAATGCTTATGAAAATTTTTGCCAGAGAACTTGGACTAAACTAAATTTTGGTGAAATTTCAAACTAGTGTATTTATAGCCTTTTATTCATTTAAAAATGCGCTTTATTCTTAGTGGTAGTCTGGTTACAAAGATGTTTTGCTGGTATAAAGATGTCCAAAAGTTAGGAAAACTGCTGCTCTGAGAAACTCTTGGAGCCAGTAGTAGTGTGTGCTAGACAACTTGTGTCTCCTGTTTGGAGTTTACTATCCATTGCTGTCACTCATGTTTGCACTATAGGAAAGACAGTGACATGTGGTGGAGGATAACAGATAGGCTTTAGACTTGGAACAACTAGGCTTGAGTCACCCCTCTGTTACCCTACCTGCTATGGAACTTTATTTGGGTAGGTTGCTTCTCTGAATTTGCAACTTTAGCATAAGATGGCTATTTGATCCTAAAGACATTCATAGTAATGCATAGTTCTCAAAACATTGGCGAGCTTCAAAATGGCCCCTATTTTTAGTATGAATAGAGTCCTAAGGTTACAAGAACATATATTAAATGGCTTCCAGTTTTTCATGCCCAACGAGTCTTTCTTAGGCCATTGCTACTCTTAGAAATGCAATGATCCACTTGTGACCAGAAAACAAAAAAATACCTTCTCTGTTTCAAAGAGTTACCTCTTAGAGGAAAGGAGAAGGCATGCATTAAGTAGTTTAGGAAGAGTGTGAGGAAGTAAGAAGGTTTGGGAGAACTAGCCCCTTTTAGCTGATATTTAGAAGTAAATGTTTTAGTTACTGTGTTGGCAAAGAATTAGAAACTTAACTTTTCATGGGCTTTGCATTTCAGAGTGTTGTGAGTTCAATCCCCAGTTCCACAAGAAAAAAAAAAGAACGTAAGATTTCTTGAACCTTGTAATTTGCCCATGTCCTTTCTACTATTCTTAAATATATTATGCTCTTTCTTCTTCACTGTTATCTCCTTATCTCTGACTTCTTTTTACTTCTTATTTTTACCGAGGATTTCTTGAATGAGATAGCCTATTATCATCAAGCATCTTGTTCTCAATTTTAAAACTTGTTTTATTGGTTTACCAGAGTTTATCTGGCTTTTACAGTGTGGATCATAATCATGTTCACAAGAAATTGATAACATAAATCAGAATGCCATTCACTTATGAGAGTAGTATATATACATATATGTATATATGTATATATATATATAGTATCTACTAGTTTTCTATATTTTCCTAACTGACAATAAAAACAAAAACAGGTTAATTCTTATAATTTGTTTTATTGTCGTTACTTTCATAAAACCTAAAAAGGATTATTTAAAAATAATAGCCCAAATTATTATTATTTTTTGGTACTGAGGATTGATCCCAGGAGCATTCTGCCTTCAAGCTATTTCTGTAGACCTATTTTTATTTTGAAATGGACCTGCTGAAGCTGTCCTTGAACCTGTGATTCTCCTGTCTCAGCCTCCCAAGTACTAGGATTATAGGCCTGTGCCTCCACACCCAGCTAACAGAAATAATTTTTTAAAATAACAAAAAACAAATCTATTTAGAATATTGTTTTACTTATCCAGGTACTTTTAGGCATCTCAAATCTTCCTGCCTCAGAAATAATCTACAAAGCTTTGAAATACTTTGAAAAATAATAAAAAAGAAAACTACGAATCTCTATTTTTTCATTTTAGAAACCAGAGTATTTGGTTTATCCCATGGTATATATTATTCTCAATTTTTTTTTTCCTAGATAGTCTTTAGTGTTATCTTAAGTTTAATGAGTGTCGAGACTGTTAGGGTAGGTCAGAGTGGAAGAAGGAGGCTCATCTTCAGAAATGAAGGAAAGAGGTGTCAGTTCAGGCCAGAGGCAGTTCAAAAGGTATAGTCACACTCAGTTACAGATATATGAATGCTGTCTCATCTTTTGTGTGCATAGTGTATAAGAGTAGTAAATAGCTAGCAGTCTAGAACAATAGAACTCCTTACTAGCTCCTGAATCTGACTAACACAGTGCTGAAAATTACTTCCTTGGCTTATTTGATGATATATTTGGCTGTCTTCTTTGTAAATTTTAGTTTTTCTTTCATTTTTGTCCTAATCTACTGATTAGATAAATTTGGTAAAAATGATCCTATATGTTTTGTTTTACTTAATAAAGATGTAGCTTAGAATGCCTAATGCAAAAAAAAAATTATGGAAATTTTTTGGAATTTTTATGTAAATTGGAAATGGATATTTTCAGCAGTGCTCCACTATAGAAATAAAACTATATGGACAAGATAAGATTGTTCATTTGAATAATTAATGTATTTTTGGTTGTATGGTATATACTTTTTCCTTATTGGTAAGTATATAGTCAATGCTTGTGAAAGTCAGATAAAAAGGGAGAATTACTTTAAACTTTCAATTTTATAGCTACGGTTATTTATTGCTAGATATGTATTTCTAAAAATATCAATATCTCTACCTCTCAAAATCATTAATACTATGTGTACACATGAAATTCTACCTTGCTTTAGAGTTTTCAGTCTGTAACACACTTGGGAAATATTTCCTTGTATGTTTCTCTAGGATTGTTTCAACTTTCTGAGGTACATTGATGAGTTTATTTGGGCATGTCATTGTTTTGCAAGTTGGATATATTTTAATGGGTCTCTTTTTTTAGAAGTGATTTGTATTTCATATACATGTTGTGTCAATAATACGTTCTCCTTGTAAGAAAGAAATATATTCTGAGTGTAAGATTGTGTTACTTAATTTATAATTTGAGCACAAAGAACTGATATTTATCCAGTTCTATGATATGTTACAACTTTTGGGATATTTCTGTTATTCCAGTTTCTTGTGTTTATTCACTTGAGTAATTATTTCCAAAATAAATAATATTTTCAGGGTCTCAATGTTTTTATCTGCCAAAAGATAAAATTAATATTTAATGTCCTTCACATACTAAATTGTCATAATTTTTTTCATAAGCAAGTTTCTGCCTCTGTCTTTAGAAGAAGCGATGTTTTTGCATATGGTGATAATTTCAATATAAAAACATTGGTACCTTTACCTTCCTTGGCTTATGGAGAATTCTAGTTCAGGTCAACAATGTCATAACTTCAGACCAGAGATGAATAAATTGTGGACCTTCCTTTGAAGTAATTTTGACTACAGTAAAAAATATTTTAGTAAATAATATTTCAAGCTGGGTGTGGTGGCACATGCTTGTAATCCCAGTACTTGGGAGGCTGAGACAGGAAAATCACAGGTTCCAGGACAGCCTCAGCAAGTAGTGAGACTTTCATCAGCCTAGCAAGACACTATTTCAAAATAAAAATAAACAAGGATGGGGATGTAGCTCGGAGGTAGAATGCTCCTGGGTTCAATTCCCAGCACCACACACACACACACACACACACACACACACACACACACAAATTCAAGCTGGGTGTGGTGGCTCCTGGGTTCAATTCCCAGCGCGCGCGCGCACACACACACACACACACACACACACACACACACAAATTCAAGCTGGGTGTGGTGGCATATGCCTGTAATCTCAGTACTTCAGTACTTGGGAGGGTGAGACAGGAAGGAGGATTGTAGGTTTGAGGCCAGTCTCAGCAACTTAGAAAGAGCTTGTTTCAAAATAAAATATAAAAAGTGCTGGAGGTTTAACTCAGAGGTGGAATGCCCTGGGTTCAATTCCCCATACCAAAACAAACAAACAATGGATATATATATATATATATATATATATATATATATATATATATATATATATTTCAGAACCCTCACCTTTATAATGAATGATCTTTTGTTCTACCAAACTTCTCTCTTTGTATTCTAGGACTTTTAATTTGTTTAGTTCTTCCCTTATCTACTCCTAATATGTAGGTCTAAAGTTGAAAATCTAGTCATAAACCTATCTTTAATGTATTTTTATATTTTTCATACAAGGGCCAATATAATTATATATGTACATGGCTTCATCATTTGCATTATACTTTCTGAATTTATTCTACTCCATCTTGTTATTACTGAATAATTTATTTCAAAAATATTTTTGTGAATAGTATTTTATTACTGAACAGTATTATTAAACATGAATTGATTTTCACGTATGCATATATTCAAAAGACTAAAATAAGGATTTACAAAAAATGTAAAAGTATTAGAATATATGGGCTTATGGATGTGATCATATTAATATTTTGATGAATGGCTGCATTTTAAATGTTTTTAACATTATGTAAATATAATTTGTTAAATGGGCTGGTTTCACATGTACTATTGTTTATGAATCTTTAACTTTGATTGACTAGGTATTTTATAGAAATAAATGGTCTTCATAGTTATTTATATATTTCAGATTGCTAAGAAGCCTCGAACACCAACATCTGGTCCAGTAATCACGAAGCTGATCTTTGCAAAACCAATTAATAGTAAAGCAGTCACAGGACAGACAACTCAAGTGTCACCACCGGTCATTGCAGGTTATATTTCTTTATAGTTTATTAAGCTATATGTATTTAACTTTTAGGTTGAAAAAAGTCTGTTCTGCCACCTTGAAATGTTTTAGTGCAACAAGTATAGCTTGTTATTTTAAACCAAAGTAGTTAATACAAAATGTTATGCTTATTAAATGAGTGCTTCAAGCAAAATGCCTTGTCTAGAAATTAGTCCATTGTTTTAGTCCCCTTAGTGTTTGGTAGAAATTTACCATGAAAATAGCAAAATCTTAAATCTTTAGTGATTCTAGTTAACATTTGTATAGTGTTTACTATGGCCCATCCTTAGCTTTTTACATCTAGTGACCTGCATAGTTCCCTGGCAAGCCTGTGCTGTTCTCATACATGCCCATTTTGCCAGTGTGGATGTGGAGGCACTCAGCTAGTGAATACTGAGCTGGGATTTGAACGCAAGCACATATACTAAGTTGAATAGATATCAGTTAATACACATGGGAGTACATTATTTCTTGGTTTGTTTGAATTTTTGGTTTCTGTATTTTAATATGCTCTATATGCAATTCTCTACAAACAGAAAATTGTCACAATGATAGTAATTACTTACCAAAAAACAGAATTTTAGCTATATTATTTTTAAAAGCATTTTCCTTAATATAGTCCAGAAATCTTTTGTTATGTATTTTAAAATTTGTCATCACTAGTAACTATACCACCTCAGAAATCTGAACTTCAAGTATTCTATTCTCTTATTCTTCAGCCTGCCTACCTTTCTACTCCCAATCCAGCAGTTTTTTGGACTTTGAGATATCTGATTTATTCATTCTTCTACTTTCTCTTTAATAATCACCATTTTTGTTCTCAAATTCTTCCTTACTCAACCTGAAAACCATGACTTATCATTATTGCTTCTTTGTAAACACATTGATTTTGTTTTCCCTGTCTGTCTGTAATTGCATGGTTAAGACCAACTCTCTTCCTCTTTGCCTAGGAAGCAGCTCAATTCTTCTAGAAAAAATCATATAGCTATGGTGGGTGACTTGTCTTGAATTCAGTTATACTAACATTACTCTTTTTCACCAGTTATAAGATTATTTCTAGTTTTCTTTGTACTAAAGGCATGTATGGAAGTACCTTGGAATAGTAGACTTTTGACTTTGAAATGCTAATTTCCTATCTCTAGAATATATATATATATATATATTTTTTTTTTTTTTTCTTGAGTGGTACTGGGGATGGAACCCCGGGACATTCTACCTCCGAGCTGCACCTCCAGCCCTATTTTATTCTTTTATTTTATTTTGAAACAGGTTCTCACTAAGTTGCAGAGAGCCTCAGAGCCTCAGTAAGTTGCTGAGGCTGTGAACTTGTGATCCTCCTGTCTCAGCCTCCCAAGTACTGAGATGACAGGTGTGTGCCACCACGCCCGGCTCTAGAACTATATTCTTTTTTTGTGTGTGTGTGGTACTGGGGATTGAACCCAGGGGCATATTCTACCTCTGAGCTACACCCCCAGCCCTATTTTTTATTCTTTTTTTTTTTTTATTTTTGTGGTACTGGGGATTGAACCCAGAGGCATTCTACCTCCGAGCTACACCCCCAGCCCTATTTTTTATTCTTTATTTTGAAACAGGGTCTCACTAAGTTGCGGGGTGCCTCACTAGATAGCTGAGGCTGGCCGCGAACCCGGATCCTCCAGTCTCAGCCTCCCAAATGCTGGGATTACAAGCGTGCGCCATCATGCCTGGCTCTATTTTTTATTCTTTATTTTGAAACAGGGTCTCAGTAAGTTGTGGAGGGCCTCACTAAGTAGCTGAGGCCAGCTGCGAACCTGCGATCCTCCTGTCTCGGCCTCCCAAGTACTGGGATTACAAGCGTGTGCTACCACCTGGACTGGGGGTATAGCCCAGAGGTAGAATGCCCCTGGGTTCCATCCCCAGTACCACCACCACCACCAAAAAAAAAAAAAAAGCATAAACTTCTGTTAAATTTAACTAGAAATGTTGGTATTTTCTTAATTGGTTCTGTATAACCTTTTTTTTTTTTTTTTCCTTTTCCCTTTTGGTATTACTGGGGATTGAAACCAGAGACAGTCTACTTCCAAGCTATACCCATAGCCCTGTTTTGATTTTTGTTTGGAAACAGGGTGTCACTGGGTTGCAGAGAGTCTCACTGGCTTGCTGAAGCTGGTTGGACCTTCCATCCCAATCCTCCTGTCTCAGCTTCCCAGGTACCGGCATTGTAGGTGTGCACCACCACACTGGCTCTGTATAACTTACTTTTTTTTTTTTTTTGTGGTATTGGGGATTTAACTCAGGGGCATTCAACCTCCAAGCACCCCCTACCCCCAGCCCTTTTTATTTTTATTTTTGCTTTTTGAAGCAAGGCATCATTAGGTTGCTGAGAGTCTCCTTATATTGCTGAGACTGACTTTGAACCTGTGATCTTCTGTTTCAGACTTCCAAGTACTGGGATTACAGGTGTATGCCACTACTCTTGGCTCTATGTAGCCTTTTTTTTTTTTGCGGTACTGGAGATTGAACTCAGGGGCATTCTACCGCCAAGCTATACCTCTAGCCCTATTTTTTATTCTTTATTTTGAAACAGGGTCTCACTAAGTTGCGGAGTGCCTCACTAGGTAGCTGAGGCTGGCCGCAAACCTGGATCCTCTGGTCTCAGCCTCCCAAATGCTGGGATTACAAGCGTGTGCCACCACGCCCGGCTTCTATGTAGCCTTTTGAAATTCATATAAGCCATATTTTGAACCACCAGAGTATCTGTCATGTTGAATTGTCTCATAAGTTGATTCTGTCATTTTTATATGATAGCCAATGCTCTTTCAAAGTACACTGAGATTGTTTTTTAATGAGTTTTGAGCTTCTCATTGAAAATAAGATTCCTTTTTCTTTCGGTTAAAGTAAACTTTTATTTGTATGTAAGCAGTTTTTCTACAATGCAGATCTCATCTTGTCATACCCTTGATTAAACTTTTCTTGGCCTTATTAATTTCTTAGCCTCCATCCATGAGGATTAAGTTCAAATGCTAGTGTGTGTGTGTGTGTGTGTTGTTTTAGCATTGAATTACATTTAAAATATTTTTTAAATTTAAAAATGAGGATAAAACCTTAAAAGAAATTATGAGGATTCACTTTAAAAGAAACTATGTATACTTTGGCATTGTATCAGGAAAAACAGCTCAGAATCTGCCAAGTACTAGTTCTTTTTTTTTTTTTTTTTTTGTGGTACTGGGGATTGAACTCAGGAGCATTCTACCTCCGAGCTATACCCCCAGCCCTAGTTTTTTATTCTTTATTTTGAAACCGAGTCTCACTAAGTTGTGGAGTCCTCACTAGGTAGCTGAGGCTGGCCACAAACCCGGATCCTCCTGTCTCAGCCTCCCAAATGCTGGGATTACAAGAGTGCACCACCACGCCTGGCTCAAGTATTAGTTCTTGATTGTTGTCTAAAGAAAAAGTCCCTAGCCAGGTGTGGTGGTTCCTGCCTGTAATCCTAGTACTTGGAAGGTATAGACAGGTTCAAGGTCAGGTTCAAGGTCAACCTCAGCAACTTATGGAGACCCTTAGCAGCTTATCTAGATCCTATTTCAAAATAAAAAGGAGGAGATATTGCTTGGAAGTAGAATGCCCCTTTGTTCATCCTCAGTATCAGGAAAAAAAAAAGAGAAAAAGATAAGAAGTCCCTTCTTTCTTTTTCCATTTCTCCCTGCCTCTTTTCCTTTAATCTCTAGCTGTATCCAGAAAATCAATCACAGCATCTAAAGCTTGGAGGAGATTCTACAAATAATTTAACTATCTACCTTCACTACTTTTTTTTGTTTGTTTTTTGCTGTACGGGGGATTGAACTCAGGGGCATTCTACATTCGAGCTATACCCCCAGCCCTATTTTTAATTCTTTATTTTGAAACAGGTTCTCAACTAAGTTGTGGAGTGCCTCACTAGGTAGCTGAGGCTGGCCACAAACCCAGATCCTCTGGTCTCAGCCTCCCAAATGCTGGGATTACAAGAGTGCGCCACCACGCCCAGCTCTCTTCACTACTTCTTAGATGCTTAACTTTCCTCTTTAGTTGGTGGATTTGATTATGTAGCATTCACTTGGGACTGACTTGTGTTGAAACCATCATTTTAATTGGAAATTTGAAGTTCTTTCTTAGTACTGAGCTGAAGGTTTTTCCTGTTTCTATACATTTGATGTAATACAGATTAATTCCAGTTTTTTAGCCTGACAGCCTGGATTAGTCATGATAATCTTGTTTTTTCTGCCAAAATAATCTCCAAATCTCTGAAGTATAAAGCCCTAAAGTTTTAAGTCTTTTATTCATACTTCAGGATTATCTACATGTCCATTGTGGGTTCAAAAGGAGACTCTTCTCATCATGGTTACTGAGGGACACAGGCAGGCAGGAGCCACCATTCAGACACGGCAGAGAGCTTTTAGCGTCTTGCATAGGCAGCAAATACTCTGGCCCAGAAATGATATGTTACTTTTACCCAAACTTATTGGCTAGAAGTAGTCACATTACCCTAACTTAACCACAAAATTGTAGGGGGGAGCCAGGCATGGTGGCACATGTTTGTAATCCCAGTACTTGGAAGGCTGAGATTGGAGGATCAGGGTTCGTGGTCAGCCTCAGCTGCTTAGTGAGGCCCTCCACAACTTAATGAGACCCTGTTTCAAAATAAAGAATAAAAATAGGGCTGGGAGTGTAGCTCGGAGGTGGGATTCCCCTGGGTTCAGCCTCCAGTACCGCAAAAAGAAAAAAAAAAAATTGTGGGGGGGGGGGGTTGGATTGGAAGTGTAAGTACGATTCTACCATGTGCCCAGGATTGAGGAGAACCAGAATACTTGGTGAATGTCAATAATAACTACCACATAGTCTTTCCAGAATTTGGAAATCTGTTGTGTCTTTGTATTCCTTTCTTGCCTAGGATAAAAATTCTTGGTATTTCACATTATTGTAATACAATTTCGAATCCCAAAGCTATCCAGACATACTGTTGTTCCTGAGGGGTACTGTTGTCCAGATGGAAACACAGTATGGAGTCTGGCCAGGGTTGCTAGAAGAAACTTTTTCATCCTTTTAGTAGTGTAAAATCAAATAATATCCAACCTGCCAGTGTTTAAGTTAGTCTGTCTATTAATTGTTTTACAACTATGGATTTAAATTGTACATTCAAGCTGGGCATGCTGGCACATGCTTGTAATCCCAGTACTTGGGAGGCTGAGCTAGGATCACAGGTTTGTGTCCAGCTTCAGCCAATTAGTGAGGGCCTCTGCAACTTAGTGAGACCTTGTTTCAAAATAAAGAATAACAAATAGGGCTGGAGGTATAGCTCAGGTAAAATGCCCCAGGATTCAATCTGTACTGAAAAAAAAAAAAATTACATTCATAGTTAGGTATGATGGTGCATGCCTGTAATCCCAGGCTTTAGGAGGCTGTAGCAGGAGGATTATAGGTTTGAGGCCAATGTGCAGTAACATAGTGATGCCCTGCTTCAAAAAAATTTTTTAAAAGTGGGGCTGGAGGTGTAGCTCAATGTTAAAATAAGTCCTTGGGTTTAATTCCATACCCCCCCCTCCCCTGACAAAATTGTACACTTACGATTTAAGTTCAAATAGAAGATGGCTATGGTATAGTGGCATACAGAGATTGAAGTGGTTTTTTTTTTTTGGTACTGAGGATGGAACTCAGGGGCATTCTACCTCCAAGCTATACCCCCAGCCCTATTTTCTATTCTTTATTTTGAAACAGGGTCTCACTCAGTTGCAGAGTGCCTCACTAGATAGTTGAGGCTGGCCTCGAACTCAGATCCTCCGGTCTCAGCCTCCCAAATGCTGGGATTACAAGCGTGTGCCACCACGCCCGGCTGAGATTGAAGTTTTAAGACTTAACTTCAAGTCCTGACTTTGAGGAGCTGTGTCATACAGGTCACATTGCTTACTTATCTTGAACTTGCTTTCTGATGTCTATAACTTAGCAATATTGATGAGAATGTGAGTGGAAATGTTTTTGTAAACTGTTAAGGTAAATAGATATTAAATATTACTAAGAAGCGTTGTTTTGTTTGTTTCTAAACAGCCTAGGTTCACCATAGTTCATTAGGGACTCAGGAAAGTATTTAAGTTCCCGTGTTGATACATATGAAGAAGTTAACATATACTGAAGTCCTTGTGGGTATAGATCATCTTCACATACATTTTTATACCATTATTGAAAATAGTTAAACTGACATGCTGCCTCTCATTTGCAGGTAGAGTTCTTTCACAGTCTACACCTGGAACTCCATCAAAGACTATAACAATATCAGAAAGTGGTGTGATTGGATCAACTTTAAATTCTACAACACAGACACCAAATAAAATAGCCATCTCACCTTTGAAATCGCCAAATAAGGTAAAAAAAAAAAAAAAAAATAGCTACAAATGCCAAATATTGTGGTTTCTGCCTTTATTTTCTTACTGGTCACTTAAGATACTTCTGTTTTCATATATTCCCAAGCAGGTAGTAGGCACTTACTGAATACTGGGTTAAGTTAGTAAAGAACTTTTGACAGATTAAAAACTTATTTAAACCAGGGCACATACCTCCATACTTGGGAGGCTTAGACAGGCAGATTACAGGTTCGAGACCAGCCTCAGCAGTGAAGTGAGACTCTTAGCAACCTAGCGAGACCCAGTTTCAAAACAAGAAATTAAAAAGGCTGGGGGTATAGCTCGGAGGTAGAGTGCCCCTGTATTAAATCCCCAGTACTACACCAAAAAACAAAAACAAAAACAAAAAAACCCTAATTAAACACATGGTAACATAGCAATCATTTTTGCATGTTAGGATGATGCCCATGGCCCATGTGAATAAAAGGTACGGCAAAGTCTTTTGAGTGAAGTATGCTATATAACTGTTTAGTTCCTCTTCAATTAATATTTAGCAAAATTGTCCTTGAGTGAGGCACATATATGGTGACTACTTAAATATAAAATGTTAAGGTAACTTGTTTTCTTTTATGGAGATTTGAGTTTTTGCTGGATAAGAGGACCCAGCATACCAGAAATTGCTATTAGATGCTGGTGACCACATTACCAGTGTGCTTGGAGTTTAAGCATATTTTATTCAAAGCATTTGAAAGCTTTCATTTTAAGCGACAAAGTACCTATTATTTTACTTTGAATAAATAGTCTAACTCATTTTCCTGAAACATGCAGGTGTCATTGTACCAGCATATCAGAAGGTTTAATTAAGCTATATTTTAAAAGTCATTTGAGTGGAAAACCAAGCATTGTTATTCTGTAAGTTGCCACCCTATGACTCTGGTAACATACTGCCCTTTGTACCTACCTTCTTCCTTGATTTGTAAGTGCTTATAAATAGAACAAACATTAAACATTTACCTTACATTTTTAATAGTCCAGCTGTTGGATTATGGGTTTTTTTTTTTTTTTTCAGTACTGAGGATTGAACTCAGGGGCATTCTACCTCTGAGCTACACTCCTAGTCCTTTATTTTGAAATAGGGTCTCACTAAGTTGCGGAGTGCCTCACTAAGTAGATAAGGCCGGCCTCAAACCCTGATCCTGTCTCAGCCTCCCAAGTACTGGGATTATAAGCATCGCCACCATGCCCCGCTTGGATTGTTTTAATGATAGATTCAATATAATGTATAAATATGATATCTCTTAAAGTTTACTAAAGTGGGTATGTATCTGCATAATAACATAGACAATTTTTTTTCTGACATGGAGTGAATTCAGCAGATATTTGAGCACTTACTGTGTACCATGCATGGTGATAGACACTGGAGATAAAACATGAATAAGATTAAGGCTCTTATTTTCAAGGATTTCAATTAGGAATTAGTCTAAAACTTGAAAAATTCTACAAAATTATAACAATCATAGATGCTCTCTCTGTGTGTATAAAGACTTGTACAAATAAGACTATTGTCAAAATATTTTAACCTTAATGGTGGGTGAGACTTAGATGTGAATTGAAAAATTACAGGGGACTTTCTGAATGAGGTAGACTTTACACCAAAATGTAAACGTGCAGCCCTTTCAGGGAGCTACATTGTTTTGGTAGTGTTAGAGCCAAGGGTGCTCAGGTTAGAGGGGAAAGCTGCTTGTCATTATTGACTTAACCATGCTATGTTGGATCTTCCTTCCTTGCCTCTTGACAAGAGTCCACTTTTAACATAAGAACAAGCCTTATTGTGATAATTAAGATTCAATTTATGAAAAATCTAGTCAAAAGCTTACACCCAATTAAAACTTCTCTCCCCTCAACTTAGATTTCTCTTGGCTCAGGGATCTGTAGTGGAGAAGAAGGGTGTGATGTGTTCCTTTACTCTTCTACTTTCCTGCTACTTTTGGCTTTTGACTGCAAGGATGATTAGAAGAGAAAGGACGAAGCTGTAATCCAGATGCAAGTGCCGCTCGTGTGGCAGGTGTCCACATGGGGACTTTGCGGGATGTGTATGTAGGATGTTTCTTTCAAGGCCCCTCTGGGTGTGTTCACATCGCCCAGTTCCCTTTCAGAATATGACATGTATTCCAACTACCTTTTGCAATCTCCCTTTAGCTCTTGCTTCCTGTGGTCCATCCTGTAGTCTGTTACTGCTGCTTTTTTTTTTTTTTTTTGCAGTACTGGGGATTGAACTCGGGCATTCTACCTCCGAGCTATACCCCCAGCCCTATTTTTTATTCTTTATTTTGAAACCGAGTCTCACTAAGTTGCGAAGTGCCTCACTAGGTAGTTGAGGCTGGCCGCGAACCCGGATCCTCTGGTCTCAGCCTCCCGAATGCTGAGATTACAAGTGTGCGCCACCATGCCCGGCTACTGCTGCATTTTTTACTCCAGGAAGCACCTGTTTTTTGACAGGGTCCTGTCAAGATGCCTTAGACCTTAGCACTACTTGGCAAGTGTGAAACCTGTAGAACCCAGCGGTAGAAGCACACTTGCCTAACTACTTGTTTTCCTTGTCCTTCCTCCACCATTGTGACAGATCCTTCCATCTTTGTTTCTGCAGAATTTTCCAGGCTGACACCCAGTTTCTATATTCATATATTTCTTGAACTCCTGAGAATATGTGTCAGGTACTCCTTAGAGCTCTCACTGCATTCAGTTTTAGTGGTTAGACCAAGATGGGCTGAGAGTGTCTTTATCCTAGCTGGTCGTGGTGGGGCATGCCTATAATCCCAGTACTTGGGAGGCTGAAAGAAGAGAATTGCAGGTTCAAACCAGCCACCACAATATAGCAAGATTCTCAGCCACCTAATGTGACCTTGTTTCAAAACAAAAAATTAAAGGGCTGAGGGTGTAGTTCAGAGGTAGAGCACCCCTGGGTTCAATCGCCAGTACCCCCCTGCCCCCTATATACACAGTTTCTTTATCTTAGTAAGTTTCTAGCTGAGATTCAGATCTCATTGTCCCCTCTTTGTAGTTACCACCCAGTTTGTCCCAGAGGTTTTCTTGTAGAACCTCTTCCTTTGTTCTGGATTTGTAAAGCCTTCTCTACTATTCTGTTTGCTTATGAATTCTCTTCTATTTCTGATTTTTTATTTTTTTTTTAAATAGGAGGTGATAGGGATGCTGTCTTTTAGTAATTCTGGCATGGGTGTCATTCTTTTTAGAGTATGTGGGAATTTATGGCTTGTAGTTTTCAGCTTTGGGGCCTCACTTCTGCCATATTTTGAGATTGAAGAAAACATCCCATACTTAACTCTTATACTAGAGAAGGAATATCGAAGGAATTGCTGGCTTGGGTGAAAAACTGTTTAGTTCTGTCATTGAAGTCCCCACTGATTATCTAGAGGAGGCTGCCCACTGGGTAGCTGAGTGGAGGCTGTGACTCACACTGGTTATGGATGGAATCACCCCAGGAGCAAAGAGGGAAATAGGACTGAGCCACAAATATTAAGCGTTAGAGGAGGAAGAAAAGGCCTAATGGAAGACAGTGAATGATAAGAGAGGTAGTAGAAGAAACTGAAGAGCATGAAGGTGTCTGGCGTGGTGGTACACACCTGTAATCCCAGTACTTGGGAAGCTAAGACAGGAGAATCACAGATTAGAGGTCTGCCTCAGCAATTTATTGAGACCCTATTTCAAAATAAAAAGGGCTGGGGAGTGTAGCTTGGAGGTAGAATACTCCTGGGTTCAAGTCCCAGTACCAAAAATAAAAGAGTGTGAAAGGAAAGATATTTCAAGAATGTATTGGACTACAACTTCAAATGTTATGGAAGAGTCAATTAAGAAAAAGACATCTGGAGCCAGGTGTGGTAGCTCATGCCTTTAATTCCTGTACTCGAGAGGCTGAGACAGGAGGATTGCAGGTATGAGACCAGCCTCAGCAATTTAGTGAGACTCTGGTTCCAAAAAATGAATGAAATGACATGACATGAAAAAAATAGGGGCTGGGAGTATAGCTTGGAGGTAGAATGCCTCTGGGTTCAATACAGACAGACAGACAGACACACACACACACACACACACACATCCACACACAAGGAAGAAAGAAAGACAGACAAACAAACTGGGCTGGTTGTGGTGGTGCACACTTGTAATCCCAGTACTTGGAAGGTGGATCACAGGTTCGCAACCAGCCTCAGCAACTTAGTGAGAATCTGTTTCAAAATAAAAAGTAAAATAGGGCTGGGCATGTAGCTCAGAGCTAAAGCGCTCCTGGGTTCAATGCACTGTTTCAAAAATAAATAAATAAAAATAAATAAATAAATAAAATAGGGCTAGGGGGTGTAGCTCAGAGGCTGATTGCCCTTGGGTTTAATCCTCTGTACCATAAAAGATAAATAAATAAAATAAAATAATAAAATTTAAAAAAGAAAGTATTTTTGAGGAATCCCAAGCACTCATTGTTCCTTTTTTGCTCACACTCACAATCTGACCCCCACTGTCTGCTTTGAATCTGCTAGAACTTTTCTCATTATTTACCCCTGTTTATATTGGGTACCACCTAAAGATCCATTTCTGAATTACTTTTTTTTTTGCAGCACTGGGGATTGATCCCAGGGACATTCTATCTCTGAGCTACATCCCAGCCCTATTTTTTTATTTTGAAACAGGGTATCACTAAGTTGCAGAGAGCCTTACTAAATAGCTGAGGCTGGCCACAAATCTGCAAATTCATATAAGCAAGGTGATTGTATATATGGCCAATATAAAATATTTCTTGACCATTTATATTTAATGTAATTGTTGATATGTTTGTATTTAAAACTTCCATTTTACTAGTTTTCTTTGTCCTATCTGTGCTTTGTTCTTTCGTTACTCTTTTTCTGTCTTTTTTTGGAAATTAGATGTTTTTATGATACCCAATTTCAACTATTGGCTTGTTATAGTTAAAGTTTTTTTTTTAGTGATTGCTCTAGTGAGATACACGTTTTTTGGCATGTAGTGCTGGGGATTAAACCCAGGGATGTTCTACCTCTGAACTATGCCTTCAGTCCTTTTCTTATTTTTTGTTTTGAAAAGGGTCTCACTAGGATGCTCAGAGTCTCACTACATTGTTGAAACTGTCCTCGGATCTGTGATCCTCCTATCTCAGCCTCCCAAGTACTGGAATTTCAAATGTGCACCATCATGCCTGGCTGAGACATACATTTTTGTCTAATCATTGTTCACTTTTTTTGTATCACTTCATCTAGGTTAAGAACCTTATAATAGAATGTTCCTAATTCCTCCCTCCCATCCTTTATGTTATAGACGTCAAACATGTCACTTTTACAATGTTAGAAAATCTATAGTCCACTTCACTGTTTTTACTTTAAACAAAATTATCTTTTAAAGTAATTAAGAAAAACAACTCCTTTATTTAATTTTTATTATATCCTACACAGTTTCTTTTTTCTTTTTTTTTTTTTTTTGGTAGTGGGGATTGAACCCTACCTATAAGCCATACCCCCGACCCTTATTCTTTGAAATAGGGTCTCACTACATTGCTGAGGTTGGCCTTGAACTTGCAATCCTCCTGTCTCAGTCTTCCAAGTACTGGAACTAAAGGCGGGTACCACCATGCTGAACTCAATTTCTTTCTTTGTATGGGTTTTAAAAATCTCAGACTGGAATTAAACTCTTCTCTAAAGAACTTTCTTTAATATTTCTTTGGATGAAGTGGTTTTGATGGTAGATTTTCTCAACTTTTGTGTATTTGAAAAACTATTATTATTATTATTAATTATTATTATTATTTGTACAGTACTGGGGATGGAACCCAGGGGCATTATACCTCTGAGCTACACCCCCAGCCCTATTTTTTATTCTTTATTTTGAAACAAGATCTCATTCTTTATTTTGAAACAGGATCTCACTAAGTTGTGGAGGGCCTTACTAAGTAGCTGAGGCTGGACGTGAACCTGGATCCTCCTGTCTCAGCCTCCCAAGTACTGGGATTACAAGCATGCATCATGCCCAGCTGAAAAATTTTTATTATTATTATTATTATTATTTTTGCAGTACTGGGGATTGAACTCAGGGGCATTCTATCTCTGAGCTACACCCCCAGCCCTATTTTTTTTATTCTTTATTTTGAAACCGAGGTTCACTAAGTTACGGAGTGCCTCACTAGGTAGCTGAGGCTGGCCGCGAACCCGGATCCTCTGGTCTCAGCCTCCCGAATGCTGGGATTACAAGCGTGCGCCACCACACCCAGCTATTATTATTTTTTTGAAAGATCTTTTCACAGAATTCTGGATTGACAGTCCTGTCCCATTTGGATTTTTAATTTTAATTTTTTTTAATTTAGGAATAAGCTGGGCGTGGTGGCGCACGCTTGTAATCCCAGCATTCGGGAGGCTG
>PVLC010022900.1:0-26221 GCA_004027655.1 Graphiurus murinus | reverse complement strand
CACACACACACACACACACACACACACACACACACACACACACAAGAACTCTATGATAAGAAAGAGGGATCCATATAAAGATCTCAGGATTAGCATTCTAGGCAGATAGGTACCATGTATAAAGGCCCTTAAGTGGGAAAAGTGTAATTATTCAAAGGTCCAAAAGGAAACTATTGCAGCTGGAATTAATAGACAAAGGAAGCATGAAGGGAGATGAAGTTGGAGGGTAATCAGGGACAGAATTGCGTAGAGCCTCACAGGCTCTTATAAAGAGTTTAAATGCACTCTATTATTAGAGACAGGCTATGAAATGTACTCTATAGGGGAGGCAGGTCGTTAGGAGAGTTCTAAGCAGGGCGGTGGTATGTTTGGTTTTGGTCTTATGAGTGATACTATGTGTGAGTGATACCTGGCTACTGTATGTAAAAAGACTGTTGAGGGCAGAGGAAATAGCAAAACTTTTTAGGATGTTTTTGCAATAATTTAGGCAACAGAAGTTTATACTTAGATTTTTAGTAGTGCAAATGGTGAATTATAGTTAAATTTCAGATTTGTTTGGGGAGACTTGCTGATGGACAAGGTATGAGTCAGGTAAGGTATGGTAGAGAGTGAGTAGATAAGGAATTAAAAGATTCCTTGGTTTTATCTTGAATAACTGAATGCTACCAGTTACTGAGGTGGGAAAGACTGAAGGAGAGACAAGTTGATGGGTGGTGGGAACAAGTAGGAAACAAATTGATTTTGAACATGTTAAATTTGAGATGTCTATTTGGACATGCTATTGTTAAGTAATACATCAGAGGAGTCTCCAGTTCAGGAAATAGGTCAAGGTTAAGTATATAAATTTTGAACCAGGCACAGTGTCACATGCCTATAATCCCAGTACTTGGGAGCCTGAGATAGGAGAATTGTATGTTGGAGGGTAGCCTCAGCAACTTAGAGAGACCCTTGGCAACTTAACAAGACCCTGTGTCAAAATTTAAAATAAAACAATCTAGGGGTATATTTCATGGCCTCTAGATTCAGTCCTTGGTACATATATACCAAAAGTTAATAGTGTGTGTGTGTGTGTGTGTGTGTGTAACTTTTGGAGTGGCCTTCTGATGATCAAAGCTTTGAGACTTGGTGAGATCACTAGTGGATTACCTGTCAACAGCAAAAAGGAGAGGTTCATGGACTCAGCCCTGGGATACTCTAATATTTGGATCGGGCAGATGAAGAGCAACCAGAAGAATAAGCTGAGAAGTGGCAAGTGAGGTAGGAGGAAAACCCAAAGGAATAGTATCCCACAATTCAAGGGAAGAAACTAATTCAAGAAAGAGGGCATAGTCAGCAGTGTTAAGGGTTGGCTGAGACATTGATTATGATAATTGACTATTGATTTGGGCAACATAAAGGTCATTGGTAACCTTGACAATGGAATATTAGAGACAAAAGCCTGAATAGATTATTTCATGAAAGAATGTGAGGTGAAGAAGTGAAGAGAGTAAGTCTTCCTGGAGTTTAGTTGTGAAGAAGTACAGAATAATGAAATACTAGCTGGAGGAACAATTGGAATATATATATATATATATATATATATATATATATCATATATTATATATATACATATATAGATATAGTCTGTCAACTATTGAAAATATTTACTCTATAAAAGGGAATTTTTTGTGTGTGGCACTAGGAATTGAACCCAGGGGTGTTCTACCACTGAGCTACACTCCTCTGCTCTTTTTACTTTCATTTTGAAAAAAGGTCTCAATAAGTTTCTGAAGTTCACTAAATTCCTGAGGCTGGCCTCAAACCTGTGATCCTCCTCCCTCAGCCTCCCAAGTACTAGGATTACAGTTGTATACCATGACGCTTGGTGGGAATTCTTTTTAAATCACAAATATTAAATATCTGACTGCTGATGGGAATAATTCAGTAGTGAGGGAGAAACTAATGTTATAGAATTACAGAAGTAAGGTCATTGAGAAGATTACTACAGAAGTGGGGAATTGCACTTGGATAAGAATAAGGACAGTTAATCCACTTTAAGAGGAGTTGAGGAAAAGTAAGTTGGTGATACAGTGATGGTATTCTCAATGCTTCTCATTTTTGATCAAATATAAGAGGAAGCCATCAGCTGAGAGTAAGGGGATACAGGAGGTATAAAAGGAGAAACAGGGCAATCAGAGATATTGGAAGCGATGTATGGGAGAATGGTATTATGGAAACCAAGGGCAGGGAGAGGATTGCAAGAAGGAGCAGTCCATCAATCAAGTTGATTGTTAAGTATTGTTGCAGTCAAGTTAGATGGATATTAAACAGAAACTACTGAGTTTGCTAATTCAAAGGTTATTCATTGACTTTGGCAGAAAAGCCTTCATTAAAACATTAGGAGTAGAGGTCCAATTTAATGAAGAGTGAATGGAGGTGGGGGAGCATATATATATATATATGTATATATATATAATATGTAAAATATATATGCATGTATATATATACATTTTTTTCTACTGAGCTATATCCCCAGCCCTCTTTATTTTTAGTTTGAGACAAAGTCTCACCAAGTTGCCCAGGCTGGCCTTGAACTTGTGATCCTCCTGCCTCAGCCTCCTGAGTAGCTAGGATTACAAGTGTGCAACACTGCTCCCAGTCCAACTTTTTTTTTTTTTACAAAAGGAAATGGCAGAAGATAAGTTGTGGAGAGACTTATTTATCTCTTTTTATATACTATTATTGATGCATTGTAATAATTGTACACCATAGTGAGGTTCAAAGTGATATAGGCATACATGCACATAGCACTTGGTGTATTTCCCTCCAGATCCCACCCCACTCCCCATACATGTTACTGACAGCATTATGTGAACTGTTTCCTTCATCAATTCCCCCTTCCCACGTCCCTCCCTCAGTCCCCTTCCACTGTTCTACTGGTCTCTCTCCTCATTTGTCTGACGTCCCTTTTGTTTTTTTATTTTTCTCTCTAGCTTCTATATATGAGAGAAAACATAGGTCCCTTGATTTTCTTTTTCTTTCTTTCTTTTTTTTTTCTTCAGTACTGGGGATTGAACCCAGGGGCATTCTACCTCTGAGCTACACCACCAGCCCGATCTTTTATTCTTTATTTTGAAACAAGATCTCAGTAAGTTGCAGAGGGCCTCACTAAGTAGCTGAGGCTGGCCACGAACCTGTGATCCTCCTGTCTCAGCCTCCCAAGTACTGGGATTACAAGCATGTGCTACCACACCTGGCTGGCCTCTTGACTTCCTAAGACTCGTTGATTTCACTTAGCATAATATTCTCTAGTTCTATCCACTTTCCTGCAAATTATATATTTTTGTTCTTCTTCATGGCTAAGTCAAATTTTGTTGTGTGTATATATACCACTCGGTTGTTTTTTGTTTGTTTTTGTGGTACTGGAGATTGAACCCAGGGGCATTCTACCTCTGAGCTATGCTCCCAGCCCAATTTTTTATTCTTTATTTTGAAACAGGGTCTCACTAAGTTACCAAGAGCCTCATTAAGTTGCTGAGGCTGGCCTCAAAACTGCTATCCTCCTGTCTCTGCCTCACAAGTACTAGGATTACAGGCATGTGTGCTACCACGCCCAACTCCACATTTTCGTTATTTATTCATGTGTTGAGAGATGCCTAGGTTGTTTCCATAATTTGGCTATTGTGAATTGTGCTGCTTTAAACATGGGTATGCATATATGACTACAGGATTCTGACTAATTCTTTTGGAAAGATACTGTGAATTCCTTGAGGAAGAGAGACATGTTATATTCCCAAAATATATCTAGAGTGAATTATATGGGTTATGAAGCTCCTGGTTTCCCGTGGAAGTCGAGTATGAAAGTGAATGAATGAATTCTGCACCCAGATAGAGTCGACAGACTCTCTGAAGATGTTCTGGTACCCTCAAAACATGTAGTTGGAAAAAAATCACTGATGAGGTGCTTCTGGACCCTAGAGCAGTAGCAGAGTGGGCATACCAGAAGATAGTTTAAACATAATCTGTGCTCTCTAGACATCCACCCCTCTGCCTAGTGTCCAGGTAGAGATCTGGAAGGTCTGACCCCAGAACTGCAAGAAATGACTTGGTGTTTCTCTGCATAGGGTGGGAAGTACATAAATGGCGAGAAATTGTGTAGGCTTGTGGTTTCCTCTGCTGAGGGTAACTTATCAGTCAGCCACGTGGAGAGGAGAGGAAATCAGGTGTAATAAGCATAGAACTATATTTGAAGGGTATAAATAGATCAACAAAAGAGGAATTGTATTGAATGGGATCAGGGTAGATCAGAGCATAATTAGATGGAATCAAGACAAGGGCTATTTAAGCTGAGTATCAGAGAAACCATCTTGACATTGAAAGTTACTGGATTGTGGACTAATCTTTGAGAGGAAATAGTGGAAACCCTGCTGCTGAGTCATTTATAATTATTTACAATTAGACAGGACAATGTCGTTGAGAAATAATGTAACATAATACAAGGAGTGGTTTTGTTCTGTCCCCAGAGGGATGGACTGGATGTGACCTAATAGCTTTTTCCTACACTAACTTGGTTGATTGTGTCAAAGAAAAGGCTGGTCGATCATTTTGTTTGTTTTCCCCCATTGAATGACTCATTCTTGCGTTGGACCACAGGCATACATCAAAAAGAATGCCCCTCCATTAGACAGGTGACAGAATGTAGAATGGGAAGCCAATAGGTTGGGAGGATTTCTTAAAATTTAGAGATATTTGTAAAGCTTCATAAATTTATGACCCTATGCTGTTCACCGTTGATCTTTGGGACAAAGCTCTGGTGCCTAGATTACAGTATTTGATGAACAAATAAATAGCTAATGAATGAATGACACCTGAGGGGAACATCAATATAAGATGGGCAGTGGACAGATAGGTTAGATGTATCCCTTAATATCTCTGAGTCACTTTTCTCATTTCCTTTCCAATGATTACTTCTGAGGAAGAAATGGAAACATGTCGATAAGATTCTGAGAATTTAGCATCTTAAGAAATATGAGCTTTCTTTCCCCTCTATTTTTCAGGCTCAACCTCTCCAAACAAGTCAAAATTTCTGTGTATGTTTTATCACATTGAGAAGAGAGAAAATTATGTCTTTCCTCTTAAAAAAAATCACAGATACTGATGTCGAAGCAGCACAGCATGACATTAACCAACAGCCACAGGCAATTTTAGAGCAATTTTTAAAAATAATAAACAACTAAAGCACTACCTGATTCGATACTCCTTCATTTTGCTTTTTTATCAACTTGATCCAAGTCTTTATTGAAATAAAATAAAAATGCTCTTCTGGCAGCATGTTTTCATCATTGGAACTGGCTCAGTATCCAAAACACCTAAGTCTCCCTCTCTGTTATTAACTATCATTCACACTGTGTTGGCCACAGATAAGCTGTTCTCCTAGCTTTGGCTGTTGGAGCTAACCAGTGGGAAACTCCAAATTTACCTGTTCAACCTCCCGGCTCTCAGATTTCCTTCTACTGTTATTTTTGTCCTTCCCCACCAGACAGAACTTACAGAGAAAAGAATAGATTCATTAAGGAAGTGATACTGCTAAGTGTATAAAAATCTCTTTTCTTTCCTTAAGCCAGAGATATTTTCAGTTTTCTCTTTTCCATTTATTTTCTTCCTTCCTTTCCTTTTGCTACTTTTAAAGCTGGAGTTAGAAGATACTGGTTTAATTTGGATACAATAAATGGACTTGATTAATATCCCAGAGCTTCTGAGCTGCCTGCTTCCTTTAACAATAGTGCCTGACACTTTTTCCCCTCTGAAATGTTTTTCCAAGGCCTTATATCCCCTGCACAGAACAGAATGTCTTGAAAAATATTTAAACATAGTTTTTGATCACAGATTTAAAGTGATCCTATCATAATAGCTAAATATAGGTGCAGAGAACTTGGTGAGCAATTGAGGAAGTACTATAAAATGGTGAATGGATAGAAAAGTCATTCAACTGAAGGCTTACACTGTAAAAGAATCAAGATTCTTCAACCCAAGGAGATAAGGTTTTCAGACTCTTAGAAATAGTCACTTTCCATGGATGGTTTAACAAACAGAACACAAGACAAAAAAAAAGTCAACTTAACTAATTTCACAACCAACTTAATGCCTATGAGGAAGTTTTGACTTGCAGAATAAATAATTTGTATGATAATTTTTTATATATTTGTTTTATGAGGCAGAAGACGTGATTTTTTTTTGTCATAGTGGCTATTGAACCCTGGGGCTCCTGCATAATAGACAACTTCTCTACCACTGATCTATAGCCCTGACCTTTTTAATATTGTATTTTGTTATTTTTTGAGAGAGGGTCTTCGTAAGTTGCCCAAGCTGACCTCGAACTTGCAATCTTCCTGCCTCAGCCTCCCAAGTAGCTGGGATTACAGGTGTGCACCACTGCAGCCAGTAAGAATGATCTAATAACTGCTCTTAAACACTGAAAAAATAGTCTTAAGAAAAAAAAATCCCATTTTTCTAGAATGCTAGGAATTAAGCTCTAGGGTTTCCTCTATCCACCCATTTTTCCCTGTCAACCCCAAGACCTCCCATTAGCTGCTTTATTTTTCATAAAAAATCTATTTTCCCATGCTGCCCATACCCCAAACACTCAATTCTGTGATATATGCAAGAGAGTGTCTGCTTTTTTTCCATTAAGGACAAGAAGAGACTGCATCATTTGTAGCAGGAGGGATTTAGCTAGGTCTTCTAGAGGTCTTCGAAGTCACTTTTAGTAGTCAGTGATAATTCACCAATGAAAGCTCTGGAATTTTCTTTACTGACTTCAGCAGATTGTTACCTCCCCAGAGAGTCCTTACTGAGACAGAAGAGAAGGGAGTTGGCAGCATGGCTGAGAAATGGATGAACTACAGCCTTTTCATCTCTTTGTCTTATTCAAGCCAGAGTTCTCTAAATGTTAATGCATTTGGGGGAATCTAAACTACTTCTGTGCAGACAGAATGGCGAACAGTCAAAAAGGAACATTGTACTTTGCTCTATCCGTTTCTTACACACACACACACACACACACACACACACACACACACACACACACACACACCAGCTTCTTAATCTGTCTTTTCAGTAACTTACTCCTATGGCTTCAGCTACCTGAATTCTGATGCCTCTCGAATTTATAACTAGCCCATAACTCTTCTGAATAGCAACCACATATTTCCAGTTGTCTATAGATATTTTTAGCCTAAAAATACAAGTACCTCAAATTCAATATGTCTTGATATACTCCCCCTCTCTAAAGACCCCCCTCTTCCTTTCCTGTTCCTGATCACATTTAATGGTCCTTGTGCCCTAAAGTGGGACTTCAAGAAGCATCTTGATTCCCCTGCTTTCTCTCAGCTATCCACTTCTCCTTTATCAGATCAGTTACAAAATCTTATTGATTCTTCTGCAAATATGTCTTCTTTCAAATCTCATGCTTTTAACCTCTTTGGACATCTTAACCCTTCCCTGAACACAGCATCAGTTCATGTTACTTACCTTTGCAGATACTGTTCTCTCTGCTCGGAATAGTGTATCACTTGTCCTTTACTAAGTTCCTACTCATTGTTAAAGTTTCTCAACTTACATTATAAACCATTACTTATTTCCACAGGAGAGAGATTGGTTCTCTCCTCTGTGTACTTACCACATCTCATCCTGACTCTCAGTTTAGTTATCTCTTTTCTCTACTAAGCTATGAGTTCCCTAAAGACAGAAAATGCATTTTATTTCATTTTAAATACTTCGGGTTAAACTCAGGGACATTCTTTTTCTCTGAGCCACCATACCAGCCCTATTTTTTTTTTATTTTGAAACAGGGTCCTGATAAGCTGTTGAGACTGGCCTCAAACATGCAATTCTCCTGTCTTTAATTTCTGAGTTAATTTTCTTAATGGTTATAGGACTATTCAAACAATCTATTTCATATTGAGTGAGGTGTGGTAGTTTTTAGTTTTTCAAGAAAGTGGTCCATTTCATCTAACTTGTCATATTTATGTCTATGAAGTTGTTTATAGTCTTCCCTAAATGTCTTTTTGATATCTTCAGTCTATAGTGATAGATTTTGTTTCATTGCTGATATTGATAATTTGTACCTTCTCTCTTTTTCTTGCCAATCTTGCAAGAGGTTTGTCAATTTTATTGACCTTTTCAAAGAACCACCTTTTCTCTATTGATTTTTTTGTAATTTTTGGCTTTATTTTCATTGATTTGTACTCATATTTATTGTTTCCATCCTTCTGCTTACTTTGAGTTTAGTTTGCTCTTCTTTTTCTAATTTATTGAGATGGAAGCTTAGGTAATTTATTTGAGTCTTTCTTTTCTAATACAAGAATTTAGTGCTATAAATTTCCCTCTAAGCACTGCCTTAACTGTGTCTCATGAATTTTAATATCGTGTATTTTCATTTTCTTTTAGTTAATGCAATTGTGATTTCTCTGGAGAGTTCCTCTTTGACCCATAGATCACTTACAGATATGTTGTTTTGCTTCCAATTGTTTTCTATTGCTCATTTCTAGTTTGATTCATTGTGATAGAAGAATGGAATGTTTCTGATTTCAATTCTTTTAAAACTGTTGATGTTTGTTTTATGGTTATGTCCCAGGATATGGTTGGTCTACCCTGCTGTATGTTTCATGAGTGCTTGAAAATAATGTGCATTCTACTGTTGTTATTTGGAATTCTCTACAAATGATAATTAAGTCTTGTTGGTAAATGAAAGTGTTAGATTCTTCTATCTCCCTACATATTTTTGTCTAGTTGTTCTAGCAATTGTTTAGAGAGGAGCATTGAAGTGTTCAAGTGCTATATAATTGTGGATTTGTCTATTTTCCCATTCAGTTCTATCTGGATTTGCTTACATATTCTCCAGTTTATAATGGACACACATTTAGGATTTTTATGTGTTCTTTTTGGATTGACATTTTTAATCATTGTGTAACATCCCTTTCTTTCTCTAGTAATTTTCCTTACTATGAAACTTCCTTTATCCACTATTAATGTAGCCATTCATTCTTTCTTTTGATTATGTTATTTTTTGCATCTTTTTACATTTAAACTGTATATATTATTTATTTGAAGTGAGTTTCTATTGACAGGATATAGTTGTGTCATGTATTTTTTTGTACACTGTCTTTTAATTGCTCTATTTAGACCATTTCTATTTTATGTAATTACTGATATGGTACGGCTTAATTCTAACATTTTATTTTGCTTTTAGTTTGTCCTATTTTTCTTTTTTTTTTGTGTGTGGTACTGGGGATTGAACCCAGGGACATTCTACCTCCGAGCTCCACCCCCAGCCCTATTTTTTATTCTTTATTTTGAAACAGGGTCTCACTAAGTTGTGGAGGACCTCACTAAGTAGCTGAGGTTGGCCATGAACCTGGATCCTCCAGTCTCAGCCTCCCAAATGCTGGGATTACAAGCGTGCATCACCACGCCCAGCCTATTTTTCATTTCTCTATTTTCTTTTCCTCCTGCCTTGCTGTAGGTTACTTAAACAATATAATTCTCTTTTGATTTAGCTCTAATGGGTATTTATTTATTTGTGTGTGTATGTGTGTGTGTGTGTGTGTGTGTTCACGTGCGCGCGCACACGAGCTGAGGACTGAACCCAGGGATATTCTACCTCCAAGCTCTACTCCCAGCCCTATTTTATTCTTTATTTTGAAACGAGGTCTTGCTAAGTTGCTGAGGCTATCCTTGAACTTTTTAAATTTTGAAACAGAATTTTACTAAATTGCTGAGGCTGTCCTTGAATCTGCAATCTTCCTGTCTCAGCCTCCCAAGTACTGGGATTATAGATGTTCACCAACACAACCGCTGTCTAGTGTTTTTAAGTATGTCTCTTCATATAGATTTTAAGTGATTACTATAGATATTATAATTTATATACATTATTTATCAATCTATTGATATAATTTTACCAGTTTGAGTGAATTATAGAAATTTCACCTCCCTTTACGTATTATGCTACATTTATAATAAAATCATCTTAAATTTTTCCTTTACATACATTTAAGGCCACATTAGACATGTTATAATCCATCATCAAACGTAATTTAGAAAACTCAAAAATAGAAGGAAGTCTATTGTTCTCACACCCACTCACACTCACACACACACACACACACACACACACACACACACACATACACACAATGGAGATTTGCTCATCCATAAAGAACAAACATGTGTCATTTGCTGGAAAATAGATGAAACTGAAGACCATAATTTTTAGTGAAAGAAGTCCAACTGAAAGAGAAAATATCATATGTTTTCTCTCATATGTGGAAGTTGGAGGAAAAAATAAAAATATAAAAAAGATATTATGAAATTATAAGGGACACCAGTAGGGTAGAAAAAGGGGATAAGGGGAAGGGAGGAAGGAAGCGTGGGGGAGGTATTAGGTAGTGAAACTGATCAAATTATGTCCTTGTATATGTATAAATATACCACAATGAAACAAACCATTCTGTAAAATTAACATGTACCAATAAAAACATATATGGGCTTTTATTTACCATGTTCTTCCTCTTTTCCTGATATTCCAGGCTTCTTTTGTCATTTCCTTTCTGTTTAGAGACTTTCCTTTACCCATTATTTTAGAATAGGTATGCCAATAAAGAATTCTGTTAGTTTTCCTCATCTGAGAATATCTTTTGCCCAATTTGGGGAGTTTTCAGACATCATTCGTTCAAGTACATTTTTTAACCCTGCTGTCTTTTTTCTCTCCTTCTAGTACTATGATATTAATGAATGTTAGCTCTTTTATTATAGTCCCAAGGACACCTGGGGCTCTGTTCATTTTTCAGTCTATTTCCTCTCTGGGTAATTTCCATTATCCTATCTTCAAATTTACTGATTCCCTTTTTTCATTCCCTCCATTCTGCTGCCAAGACTATTCATGTAGTTTTCTACTTTGAATAGTATTTTTAATTTCTAAAATTTTCATCCAGTGGTTCTTTTTGTCTCATTTCTTTACCAAGATATATATATATATATATAAATTTTTTTTTTGCCAAGACATTCTATTTTCTCATTTGTTTCAGGCATATCTGTAACTAGTCACTAGAGTATCTATTTGAGGGTTACTTTACCATGTATGTCTAGCATTTCTATTATCTTGGTGTTGGTATATATTGATTAACTTTTTTGTTGTTCTTGTTCAATTTAAGATCTTCCTGGTTCTTAGTATAATGAATGATTTTCTGTTGATATGTGGACTTTGGGTATTATGCTATGAGACTGTGAATTGTAAGTAAGCCATTTGAACTGGCTTTCTGTAATACCACCTGGTAGGGGATGACGTGACTGCCTCATTGCTTCCATATTGAGGTAGAAATCCAGGTTCTCCATTTGGCCTCTATTGATATGCAAACAGAAGGCTCTTTGTTCCTGCTAGCGTTCCACTGACACCTCCCTCCCTGTGTAGCATCTTCAGACCACCTCAGCACCTAGGTGGCTTCTTCTAACCACCTCTCCTTGTTATTGCCAGGTAGAGATGGATGCCTATGCCCCCCAGGTACTCGCCATTGGCACTCTGGGTAGGGGAAAGCATGTGACCATCCAACAAGGATGAAAATCCTGTCTCTACATTCAGCCTTTTCTGCCAATACCTATGGGTGGGGTGGAGGAACTGGGATGCCTTGTTACAACCTTTCTGAACTGGAAATATATGCTCCAAGCTCAGCCTGGGTTGGCACAAGTGGAATTGAATTACGATTTTTCTGTGGCCTTTGGCTGAAACCAGAACACTTACTGTCTAAAAGTTTTCTCCGAGTCCTCTGGATAGTGAGAGCAGCCTTTTGTTAAGGCTTATTTTGTCTGTGCTCACTAAAGTTTTCAGGTTGTTGTTTTTCAGTTCCAACTCGGGACTATATAGAGCAAAAGAAAAACCCAGAAAACGTACTACTGTGCCATGATCTGGAACCCAAGATCCTTAGCTGGTTTGACTTCTTAATGTAAAAGAAGTTGTGTGGTGTGATGTGGTATGGTGGTGGTGGTAGTGGTGTGTGTGTGTATATGTGTGTATGTTGTGTATGTGTATGTGTTCTACCAGTGATTGAACTTTACCACTGAGTGTAGATCCAACCCTTTTTTATTTATATTTTATTTTGAAATAAGGTCTTGTTAAGTTGCTGAGACTGACCTTGAGGCTGCAATACTCCTATTTCAGCCTCCAAAGTCCTGGAATTATAGGCCTGCATGAGCACACATGGTTTAATGTAGTGTATTGTTTATTTTTATTTTCAGGTTTTGAAATTTCTTCATGTATTCTAAATATTAGTCCTTTGCCAGATATGTGTTTTGCAAATATTTTCTCCTAAAGAAGTGTCTCAGAGAAAGCCAGATGGAAATCTTATGTTTGTTTACAATGTCCAATATTTTCAGTTTTGTTAGTGGAAGGAATAAAGAAAAGTTCATTTCCATTTTTCCAGAAGTAGAAGATACAGTAATGTTTTAATGCTCCATCCTGAGAAGTATCACCTCAACTCCCCATATCTCTTATAAATTCAAGAATAAATACATGGCTTTATTAAAAAGCCAATGACCAGGGCTGGGGATGTAACTTGGTGGTAGAGCACTTGCCTCAAATGTGTGAGGCCCAGGGTTCAATCTGCAAAAACAAAAAACCCAGTGTCTTTATTAAAATAGCTAAATGAAGCAAACCATAAACGCCTAAGTTATTTCTTTTAACTAATGAAAGAAACATGTGAATTTTAAAGATGTTGAGTTTGCCTTACCAGTCCTTATTCAACAACTTCTTCAAGCCTCAGTCTTGGGTTCTGATGACTATGCCAACTCTGGATCTTAGTGTAAGTGTCAAAATCCCTTCTGGGGATTTGTCTCTGAACTGCCAGCTTTTTGGACTTCAGGCCAGTTTCTATTTTGAGTGAGAGCTCCAATCTAGCAAGAGTGCATTGATTGCTTTCCAGCTAATCAAAGGGAAAGCATCGGCTGGCCATTCTGGCATCCTTGTTCAGCTAAAAATGATTATGTTTCTGGCTCTTAATGCAAAGATATATTCTTCCCTTTTTTTCTGTGATGAGGGTGCAGAATATTGTTCAATTTTGTTAAGTATTAAGTTAATGTATGCCTTTGAATGGTCTTTGAGAAGTTATATAGGGTAGTTTCCCCCCCGTCCCGGGGGAAAGAATAGAAAATCACCTGCCCTTCTCTTTCTCTCAGTCATAAAAATGGTTTGATTTAAATTTACACACAGTGAAGGTTACTCACTTAAGGTTGTCCCTCTTTGTACTTCAGAAAGAGATGTCTTAAAGTACCCATGGCCTGTCTAAGAGAATGGAACATTTTGAACAAAAATTAAAAACTAAATTTGGTGCATGCATTTTTATGTGATTAATAGATTTTTTATCTTGTGATATTTTTTCTCTCTCTTTATCCTCCCCCTTTCATTTTTGGTGTGCATGTGTGTGTGATTCTTTGCTACCCTGTGCTTCCTGGGGAAAGCTGAAGGTTTAATAAAGGAAAGTTAAGGGTGAGTGGGAGAGGGTACTCATGAAGTGATGAGGAAGTTGGTGGAGCTATTATAAGTAATTCAGAATCATTGTTGTGTTGAATTTTCCAGAACAGTAGGAACTGCTAGAAGCCCCTTTCATGCCATAGTAAATCTCCATTATAAAATGAATCTTTTCTCCCCTCCCCCTTGCTCATCTGGGTAAGCACTGGCATTGGCCATTGATTTGACACAGCTGGACTGAGAAAGTAGTTCTGTATTTCCTGTGTATTCCATCCCAGGATCTGAGTATCCTGCTTGCCTCAAGACCTCACATGATCATGGAATACAATAGTGATAGCAAGGGACTCAAGTCCATTCTCTGTCCTATCTCTTCTTCCCTGATTCAATGCTGCTGAGTTTGTGGGAATTCCAGGTATCAGGGTTGTCATTAGCTCTCTGAAATAGTGCTGTGCCAATCCTCTGCCCAACAACTGGTTTGGAGCTAAGGTCTCCCTAGGAATCCAAATCCAGAATGAAGGGTCCTTCCAAGATGCCCTCCCGCCTAACATTGAAAAGGCTCCTCCAGAATCATGATTACTTTCAGATTTAATAGACACTATAAATGCTATCTCATCACAACATTTACTAGGGGTCAGATCCAGTGTGAGTAGTTATCAAGTGCATCAGGCCATTTAATCACCATCTTGTGAGGAATAAGGATGAATACATCCCCATTTTACAGATGAGGACATGGAAGTGCAGAGAAAGGAAGAAACTGCTATTGTCCCTATCTCACGACCAGCTCTGTCTGACTCCATACCTAGTGTGCTAGCATATTTAGTTTGCTCTCTGTAATACCTCAGTTGGCTCCTACCTATCTACATTTGTCTCACTAATATTTTCAGATACTTTAAACTGAATATTTAGCTGAGTTCTTCAGAAATCCTTATGAATTTAAAAACAACTCCGCATGCTATTCATGCTAGCTTTTCTTCTTGCTTCACCCTGTGGGTGTTATCCTCAGCAGCAACCTTGGCTCCTAATAGAGCCCAGAGAAAAAGAAAGTGTAAATTGGTCCGAGAGGATAATTGAGTTCATCTCAATTATCTGTAGCTTTGCCTTGACCTGGGATGCCTGCCAGTCTCCACAGAAGAATGAACTGATTTAATTGGCTTTTGGATGAGGTGAGGGTTAAGGTTCTAGGTGTGGATCTGCTAAAAACCTGAACTGATGGTTGCTGGATGCTTACAGGAAGACAATCAGCACACATCAGTTGGATGAAGGTGACTTATTTTCTAACCTGAAGCTGGATCAGTGGGAAAATGTTATTCGTATTCTGTATTCCTCTTGTTTCTTTGAGGTGTGCTCTGCTTAATAATGTATGTGTTAGGAGATACTGAAAATAGTTTTTTTTTTTTTGTAGTGCTAAAGATTGAATCCAGGGTTGTGTTCATGTTAGATAAATGTGCCACCACTGAGCCACACACCCAGCCCACTTGGAGTTATTTCTTTCTTTATGTGATACCAGGGATTGAACCCAGGGGCATTCTACCTCTGAGCTACACCCACAGCCTTTTTAATTTTTATTTGACACAAGATCTCACTATGTTGCCCAGGCCAGACTCGAACTTGTGATTCTCCTGTTTCAGCCTCCCAAGTGCCTGGGATTATAGATGTGCTCCACTGCACCTATAATAAACAGGCAATTTGTTTTGCTTTGTTTTGTTTTTGGTACTGAGAATTGAGTCCAGGGCATTCTTCCTTTGAACTACATCCCCAGCCTTTTTTATTCTTTTATTTTGAAACTTGGGTCTTGCTAAGTTGCTGAGGCCGACCTCAAACCTGCAATCCTCCTGTCTGAGCCTCTCAAGTACTGAACAAATAGTTTTTAATGTAATATTTTTCTATCAATAGGGTTTAATTGTCCCCCAAACATGTGTGTCTATTAGACCAAGTATCACTGGAGAGGTTGACATCTCATTATGAATAGGTTACTATGTTTCTGGAACAAGTATCCCTTAAGTGATGTATCTACTATGTGTCATAAAAAGTTAATCCACTTTATATCTGTGTGTTTTCATTTCAGGCATCTTAACAGGGAAATACATTCTAGTAGATTAGTTTACAGTGTTCCTAGGTGATAAATCATGAACATCAATGAAAGGAAACATCTAAAATGTGCATATTTGAGAGTCAATTATATGTTGATTAACCTTGTGTACTTTTGTCGTAATTATTGCTATTGTCATTTTCCCTTGATGTCAAACAACAATTCACTTTTGGAACATAAGATGCATAATTAGGAATGTTAATACAGCACCCTGCTGTATCTCATCTCCCTTTGCATTATGACACAAGTTTACTTTGGGGACACAAAGATACTTTCTCTAATTATTCATAGTAACTGTAATTAGACACGAAACTTGAGATATAAATATATTCATTATTTACTTATTCTGTTAATCAGAATTTTTACATCAAAACTATGGAGAGATCATCTTTGCAAATTCAACTAAGAACAATAGGGCACTATTTAAAAATAGAAGTGAAAGAACAAAATCTGTGCTATGGATGATAGAGAAAAGGACTTGGGGTTTTATTTTATTTATTTATTATGGTACTGGGAATTGAATCCAGGGACATTCTACCTCTGAGGTATGCTCCCAGCCCTATTTTATTTTTTTATTTTGAAACAGAGTCTCACTAAGTTGCTGAGGAGCCTTAGAAATTGCTGAGGCTGGCCTGGAACCTGAAATCCTCCTGTCTTGCCTCCCAAGTATACGGATTACAGACATGCACCACCTTGCCCAGCAGACTTGGGGTTTTAAATGCAGGCTCTGGGTACTCAGTGAAAGTAGTGGACATACTGGACAAGTCTTTAAATATCTCATAGCTTTGTGTTTATGGCAATTCAGAGCATTAATTCCTACCTGGCAGGAATCTGGTAAGCATTAAATAGGTACTTCATGACAAAGTACCTAGAACAGTATCTGATACTGGGTATAATACAGTGAATGTACATAATTATTCTCAACATGGTGTTTGAAAGTTAAAGTAAATATTTTCCAAAAATTAATTCACCAAAAATCTCTTTAAATACACGATAAAATTCCATTGATTTAATGATTAATTTCAAGTGCTTAGCATGTATGTTACACAGTAAGGTGGAATCACAGTAGGTGTATGTTCTAGCCCTCTCCTCTAGATGAGAAAGGTAAGACATATGTAGGTAAAATAGTTGAGCAATAGTTGAGTTGAGATGATTATCAAAATGAGTAATTCTGGCAGAAAGTGATTTTTTTGTGGTACTGGGGATTGATCCCAGGGGCATTCTACCTCCATACCAGGCAAAAAGTGATTTTTGAAGACTAGAGAAAAAACATGGCAATGTGCTTGTGAAAGACAGGGAGCTTGTCCTGATTCCTGAATGGTTTGTGGGAAGGCACAAAGAGATGATGGAGAGTGATGGAGGCTTGAGGAATTTTAAGGAGGTTCATCCAACCTAAGATGTATGTGGAAATGTCAGTGAGAAATAGACAATCTATAGAAGACCCATCCAAGACAATTTTACAAAACATGTAATGAGGAGCCATTTCATAATTGTGAGTAGGTGAATTAGAACGAAATTGGCACTAGTGGAAAATTGGAGTGGGGTGGATTGGATGTGTGATAAGATTGCTTATATAGAGTGAGAAGTCGTGAAAGTTGGAATAGACAGGATAAGTTGTTAATAGGGGAAGATGCTTCAAAGCCACTATTTGCTGACTAATTCTATAAAAATGCTAATACAAAAAATAATCAACAATGATTACATGACTTGAGCCAGCCATACCTTTAAGGGTTTAAGACAAATGGACAAGCTGAGTGTGATGGCACATTCCTGTAATCCCGGTACTTGGGAGGCTGAGACAGGAGGATCATAGGTATAGGTTTGTAGTCAGCCTTATCAACTTAATGAGACACTAAGCAACTTAGCAAGACCCTGTTTCAAAACAAAACAAAAAAAGAAATAAAAGAGGGTGTGGGCTATAGCTCAGAGGTAGAATGTCCCTGGGTTCAATCCCTGGTTTAAAAAATTAAATCAAATAGAGAAACAAAAAGTTTAGAAGAAGTATATTAGGTATATATTTTCTTTTTTTGATTTTGTTCTTAGTTTGAGGTGATTGACAAACTACAGATCCAATAGACAGTTGTAGAGTACAGGTGTAACTGGTGTGCAGTTTAGGTGAAAGATTAGGACTAGAAATTGTCCTAGACCCATATAATATTGTTCCTAGTCTGAACTAATCCAAATTCCACTTAAATATCTTCAGGTGCTTCCTTCATCCTAAATTCACCTGCCTTCATCTTCTCCCAACTACCAATAATTTTCCTTGAGAGCCAAATCTCTTAGACTGTTTTCTTTTTGTGGTGCTGGGTATTGAACCTAGGGACTTGCTAAGTTGCTGAAGCTGGCCTTGAACCTGTGATCCTCCTGTCTCAGCCTTGCAAGTACTAGAATTACATGCATGTGCAACCACATCTGGCTTTCCTCTTCTTTACCCCTCACATCTGTCAAATAAGGCACTTCTTAGTGCATTTTCTGTTGCTATAACTAAATACCAAAGGTTGGGTAAGTCATAAAGAACGGAAATTTATTTCCTTCATTTATGGAGGCTGGGAAGTCCAATGTCAAGGGCTATATCAGGTGAGACCATTTCTGCTGGTGGGGACTTTCTGCAGGGTCCTGATGTGGCACAGAGCATCACATTTCCATGATGTTCTCATGCTATTCCTTGCACAGTAGTATCTTTCATCTGGGTCAACTCCTACCCTCCCTTCCAAACTGGATCTTGAGCATGACATCCTTTATGTAGATTTCTTTGGCTGTCAACTTTGAGTAGATGTTATTACATATTCTGTTCTAGGTGGGTGAGAATGCCCTACAGTTTCATGATGCCTCTGTATTCCATAGTGAATGTCCCCAGTATCAAAGCACCCTTTGTCAGAATGCTACATATTTATCTTCTTTGGGGACCTCTCTGCTTTCCAACATAGGTACAATACGCTACAGCCTGCTTCTACCAATCTTCCTATTCTTTCCCCTACTCTTCTCCCAGACCTCCAGCAGTCTTCTTGGTCACCCAGGATTTCTGAGAGGTTTCTTCTTTTATTCACAGCTCACATTCATCATCTTCCTTCCCTACATTTCTATATGTACCTGTAGGTGAGGCAGTTAGGAGTTAAGATCATGGGAGGTCTACACTGTCATGCTGATGAATTTGGACTTTTCCCATAGGCACTGAGGAGCTAGTGAAGAATTTTAAGCGGGAGAGTAGCAGGACTAGATTTGCATTTTAGAAAGATATATCCAATGACATTTTGGAGGGGTGAAAGAGACTGGTGGACCAGTTAGGAAATGAATGCAATAGTCCAATGATCTATGACACAGGGACAAAATGGAATGGCAGATTTGAGAATTGTCTGGTCTAGCAGGTAGAACCAGTAAGTTGTGGTGCCTGATCTGGCAGATGTGAAGAGTAAAGAAGAGAAAGGAATCCAGAGTGTATACCAGATTTTTCACCTTAGTAAATAATTCAACATATCACAATTATCAGCAAAAGAGTAGGGAGAAGTAGTTCAGTTTTGGACCAGGTTAAGTATCTCTTATTTTTAAAGCAATGCTTGCAGAAGGCAAACCATTCAAATAGTACAAAGCATATACAATAAAAAGGAGCCCTTACCCATGCCTCTCCCTACACAATTGTCTTGCTTCTTCACTTGCAAGGATATTTCAACATATGCAAATTAGATAGAAGATTATCTTAATGCAGAGGAAGCATTTCACAAAGTTCAGCAAGTTTTCATGATAAAAATGCCCAACAAGTTAGGTATGACAGGAATGTACCTCAACCCAATAAAGCCCATGTATGAAAAGCTCACAGCTATCATACTCTATGGTGGAAGGTGAAAACATTTCCTCCAAAATAAGGAACAAAATCAGGATACCCACTCTCACCACTTCTACTCAAGACAGGGCTGGAAGTCCTAGCCAGAGTAATTAGGTAAGAAGTAATGAAAGACATCTAAATTGAAAAGAAAGGTGAATTTTTCTGTTTGCAGATGACATGATTTTATGTACAAAAAATTCTAAAACCCTACCACAAAGTCATTAGAGTTAATGAATTCAGTAAAGTTACAGGATGCGAAATCAATCTGCACAAATCAGTAGCATTTCTACATACTAACAACAAATTGAGAAAGAATTTTGAGAAAACAATCTCACAATAGCAAATTAAATTTAAAATACTTAGAAATAAATTTATCTATGGAAATAAGAAATATATATACTGAAAACTATAAATTATTGAGGAAAGAAATTAAAGAGGACACAAAAATGAGGCAAACAAATGATGAAATAAAGTTTTGATGGATTAGAAGATGTAATATTGCTAAAATGTGCATACTATTCAAAGAGATCTACAGATTCAATGCAGTCCTAATCAAAATTCCAATGACATTTTTATAGAAATAAAAAAATCCTAAAATTGATGTAGAACCAGTCAGAATAGCTAAAGCATCTTGATAAAAAAGAATAAAGTTGGAGATACCATACAACTGGAGTTTAAAATGTACTATAGGGCTATAGTAATTAAAGAGTATGGCCAGATGTGGTGGTGCATGCATGTAATCTCAGTACTTGGGAGGTTGAGACAGGAGGATTGCAGGTTTGAGGCCAACCTCAGCAACTTAGTGAGACCCTGTTTCAAAGTAAAAAACAATAAAACAGGGCTGGTGATGTAGCTCAGAGGTGGAATTCCCTTGGGATCAATCCCCAATAAAACACGAAAACACACACACACACACACACACACACACACACACACACACACACACACCATGGTACTGCCATAAAAGCATACACAGAAACCAATTGAAATAGAATGGAGACCCCAGAAATAAACCCATACACTTATAATCACCTGATATTCAATAAAGGTCATAAGAACTAACAATAGAGAAAGAAAGACTCTTTAAGTAAATGGTGTTGGGAATACTAAATAGCCGTAGATGGAAGAATGAAATTATACTCATATCTCACACTTTGTATAAAAGTCAACTTAAAATGGACTAAAGACTAAAATATAAGACCAGAAACTAAGCCATGTGTGACGACAGATGCCTGTAATCCCAGTACTTGGGAAGCTAAGACAGGAGGATTGCAGGTTCGAGGCCAGCCTCAGCAACTTAGCAAGACCCTGTTTCAAAATAAAGAATAAAAATGTCTAGGGGTGTAGCTCAGAGGTAGAATGCCCCTGAGTTCCATCCCCAGACACACACACACACACACCAGAAATTAAAACTACCAGAAGAAAACATAGGGAAAAAATTTTGTAACATTGGTCTTGGCAAAGATTTTTTTATATGACCCCCACAGCACAGAAAACAGAAACAAAAAACCAAATGAGACTAGAACCAATTAAAAAGCACAGCAAAGGACACACCAACAGAGTAACATATGGAATGGGAGGAAATATTTAAATATTTGCAAATCATACATCTGATGAAGAGTTAATATCCAAAATATATAAGAGACTCAAATAACTCAATAGCAAAAGCACAATTAGCCTAATTTTAAAAAAAAATGAACAAAGGATCTGAATAGACATTTCTTAAAAGAAGATATTCAAATAGCCAATAGGCATATGAAAAAAAGCTCAACATCATTAATTATCAGGGAAATGTGAACCAAAACCACAGTGAGATATCCCCCTCACACTTTTTTTTTGATGGCAGGAATGGCTACCATCAAAAAGATAAAAGATAACAAGTGCTGACCAGAATATGGAGAAAAGGGAATCTTTGTAATAGTATAAATTAATATAGCCATTACAGAAAGTGGTATGAAGGTTCTTCAAAGAATTAGAATTTAAACTATCACATGATTCAGTAATCTCTACTTCTGGGTATGTATACAAAGGGAATGAAATCAGTATCATGAAGAGATATCTACATTCTCATTCAACATTATATACAAAAACTACATATGGAATCAACCTAAGTGTCCATTAATAGATGAATAATAAAGAAAATATGGAATGTGGTATGTCTGGGCATGGTGGCACACACCCGTAATCCCAGCATTTGGGAGGCTGAGACAGGAGTATCACAGGTACAAGGCCAGCCTGCAGTTACTTAGCAGGACCCTGTTTCATCCAGCCATCATGTATACCATAAATACCTAAAATTTTTAATTGTTAAATAAGCTTTAGTACAGCTGTAAAAAAAGAAAAGAATTAAAAACATTGATGAATAAAAGGTTTGTGAATGGTGAATGTAGATTCCTCAGGCTGGGAAATTTCGTAAGGGCTCATATAGCATCATGGAACCAGGTAAGAGGGTAAGAGTTTTTTTTTTTAGTACTGGGGATTGAATCCAGGGGCATTCTACCTTTGAGCTATACCCCAGTCCTTTTTATTTTTTTTTTTAATTATTGAAACAGGGTCTCGCTAAATTGTTGAAGGTCTTGCTAAGTAGCTGAGGCTGGCCTTGAATCTGTGATTATCTTGTCTTGTCCTCCCATATACTGGGATCATAGGTGTGCACCACCATGCTCGGTGAGAATCTTTATAAGGAAAGACCTCACAGAGGAAGCATATATATGGCAGCTGCTGATCAGGCATATCTTCTTCTGACCAAGGCAGCTGTGACCCAGGTTTTACCTTCTTGGTTCTAGAAACTTCTTCACCATAAATAATCCTTTCTCACCCTTGGAGGCTACATACTTTTCAAACAGCTGCCCACTGTTGTGCACATAGTACTGCCAGTTGAAGGGAGGCTTCCAGACTACCATGGAAGGCCAGACCCCACATATGTCTAAGCAGCAGCCTCTACCAGTATTGTGAAGAAGCCATTTGAATATCTGTTCTAAAATGTATGGTACAGTAATGGCCATCAAACTTGAGAGTACATCAAAATCATATCGAAGGCTTATTAAAACTCAGATTGTGTGGGGCATGTTGGCAGCGCACACCTGTAATCTCAGTAATTGGGAGACAGACAGGAGGCTCACAGGTTCGAGGCCAGCCACAGCAACTTAAGAGAGACTCTCAACAACTTAATAAGACCCTGTTTCAAATAAAAATAAGAAAAAAAAAAGACTGGGGGTATAGGTCAGAGGTAGAATGCTCTTGGGTTCAATCTCCAGTCCTTCCTTCCCCAAAGAAATTTATATTGCTAGTTATGCAGAGTGATGTATGAATGTAATCCCACTGATTGGGAGTCTGAGGCAAGAGAATTGCAAGTTTGAGGACAGGCTTGGTAACTTAGTAAAACCCTATATGAATATAAATAAGAAAGGCTAAGGATATTTGTGAGTGGTGGAGCACCCTTAGTTTCAATCCCCAGTACTACACACACATACACATGTGCACAACCACACACACACACACATTAACAGTTAGATGGCTTCACAAATGGCACTTGCTGCCATCTTCCACTGGATTTTCATGTACTTTGTTCCCTCTCCACCCAATTTTGTCCTACCAAGTCCATCAAACAACTGCAAAGGAACTAAAGCCAAGAAGATTCTGAGTAACATTTTCTTCAACCCACTGGGCATGACCTTGGTGCTGACCTTGACTTAACATCTCTTTACCTCTGCCTGGTATCCCCTCAAACTTTCTCCTTGTTCTTCCAGCCTGATCTACTCTCACAGCAAAAATCAATTCCTGGTGGTATGATTGAGGGTAAAAAAAAAATAAAAAAATACTGTTAGATGGGGGCTGGGGTGTAGCTTAGTGAAAATTCAAATGCTTTGCATGTGCAAGGTTCTGGGTTCCATCCCCAGCACCACACTCATACACACGTCTGTCCAATGGAATTTTTAAAGAATAAGTAGAATGGAGGAATCTACCATCAAGCAAAGCCATGTTGGGAAGCTAGGCATAGTGGTGCACATTTGTAATCTCAGTACTTGGGAGACTGAGACAGGAGGATGGCAGGTTTGTGGCCAGTTTCAGCAACTTAGCAAAGCCCTCAGCAAGTTAGTGATACCCTGTTTCCAAATTTAAAAAATAGGGCTGGAGGTACAGCTTGGAGGTAGAATGTTACTGGGTTCTATCCCCAGTACCCCAACCCCTAAAACACACAAACATATTGGGAAAAGCATTTTTCTAGGTGAATGGACTCTAGGCTGATTTTCCTGAGGACCACATCTAGATGCTTGAAATAATTAAATGAAATCACAAGTATGATTGCAGATTCCTAATTTGGGAACATGTCTGACAGTTGTATCAAGTTGTCTGAGTAAATGATATGTCATTTGCCTCTAGAAACAATTTCTTACTCAAAAAATAATACATCTGTAGAAAATTTGGATATTTTAATAAAGTATAAAAATGACCCTTAATCCCACCATACAGAAATACTCACTGGTAAATATTAGTGAATTTACATCCAACTTCTTATTTTTTTATTCCTGGAAATGACCTCACAAATGCAAAATTTGGAGGTCATGAGTTTATAAAACAAGCCTTTGTTGCAGAGATTATAGTTACACAAATTTAAGACAAATGATTCCCTGAAATAGAAGCATATGTGGATTAATACATTGCTCATGGGCTAAAAAGTACTCAGTAGAGATAATGGGAAATCTGGGGGGACTGTGTTAAAAATCTCAAAGAGGCTTTGTAAGAGATATTTGTGTCAAGAATGCATGGGAAGAAGTGGAATAATTTTTTATGATATGCAAGAATTAAAGCATTTTAAGATAAATATTTCTTTTGTTGTATGATTTCAAATATATATAATTATATTTCAAAATACAAGTTGACTATTTCATAAACAACTATAACATTTTATTTATTCAGGTTGGCAGAAGTAATAGTTGAACCTTCTCAGCGAAAAATGGAATTACCTTTTAATAACATTGTTTTATATTCTGACACAATACTAACAGGTACATTGTTATAATACAAGTCTTTGCCTTGTTGGGCTAAATTCAACTTGATCGTTTCTATGTACTTTTGTAATACTTCTAAGTTAAGTTTGCTAGGGTTAGGGATAACTGCTCAAAACACAAACAACAACAAATGCTGGTGAGGGTGTGGAGAAGTGGGAACCCTAATACATTGTTGGTGGGATTGCAGATTAGTGCAACCACTTTGGAAAACAGTATGAAGGATCCTCAGATGAATGGGAATGAACCTACATCCAACTTCTTAACTTGTGTATGTTTATATATTAGTATGTATGCACATATATTTTTGAGTGGAGCTGAATCCTGGGGCATTCTACTACTAAGCTATATCCTCAGCCTTTATTTACTTATTTATTGATTTATCTAATTGGTACTAGGGATTGAACCCAGGTGCACTCTACCTCTAAGCTACACACCTACCTCATTTTTAATTTTTTTTATTTGGAAACAGGGTCTTACTAGGTGCTGAGAGTCTCAGTACTTACTTGAACCTGTGATCCTCCTGTCTCCACCTCTCAAGTACTTGGATTACAGGTGTGTGCCACATATACAGAGGTCTTTTTTATTTTTTTACTTTGAAACAGGGTCTCACTAAGTTTATGAGGGTCTCACTAAACTGTTGAAGCTAGCCTTGACCCTGAGATCTGCCTGTCTCAGCCTCCCAAGTACCAATATTACAGGTGTGTACCACTGTGCCCAGCATTAAGCAGTCTTCAAAAGCATCATTTGAATGGAAGACTATTAGTCTTTCATGTAGATGTACAATACTACACCAATCTTCCTAAATTTGAGGCAGTTAAGACATTCCTAATTTCACCATTATGTATTGCCATACATTGATGATACTTCATATACACAAATCAGTGTGTATATCTCTAATGGATTTTTAGTATAGAATTCTAGGAGTGAAAAGACTGACTCAAACAGTAGAAACATTTGTTAAAACAAATATTGTTTGCCTATTATAAAACTCAGTACTTCAAGTGTGTAATTCACTGGTTTTTGTATAGTCATAAGGTTATGAGATCATTACCACTGTCTAATTCCAGGAAAAAATATTGAACATTTCATGAGTTTGCATGTCATACTTTTGTAAGGGCCATACTAATTTCTGTAGTATTCCAATATTAGTGTATATTAAGTGAGCACACAAGTGACATTTTTCATTTTCCTGATAACATACGGAAAAATTCCCTCTAGCAAGTGTGCTCCCATTTCCATTCCCACGCAACAATGTTTAAGAATGCCTGTTTCCTTGCCACCTTACTGACACTTATTTGAAAATATTATGCAAGCTGGTGTGGTGGCATATACCTATAATCCAGGAAGCTATGACAGGAGGATTGCAGGTTCAAGGCCAACCTCAACAACTTAGTGAGACCCTCCACAACTTAGTGAAACCCTGTTTCCAAATAAAAAAATAAAAGGGCTATGGTGTAGCTCAGAGTACAATGTCCTTGGGTTCAAGGCCCACCCAAAACAACAAAAACCCATAATGCTAATATAATTGCAAATGGCATTTTATTGTTTGGTCTCTTCTTCCTCTCCCATCTGAAGTAGAACTGTTCTATAAAGATCTGTCATTGACTTCCTTTCTTTTGGGTAGATACCCAGTAGAGGGATCGCTGGATCATATGGTAGGATCATTCTCATTCGTCTGAGGATCCTCCATACTGTTTTCCAAAGTGGTTGCACTAATTTGCAATCCCACCAACAATGTATTAGGGTTCCCACTTCTCCACACCCTCGCCAGCATTTGTTGTTGTTTGTGTTCTTGATAGTTGCCA
>PVLC010022899.1:0-26202 GCA_004027655.1 Graphiurus murinus | reverse complement strand
GAGATCACAAAAATTATCCAAAGCACAGCATTCGGGAGGCTGAGTCCGGAGGATCCGGGTTCGTGGCCAGCTTCAGCTACTTAGTGAGGCACTCCGCAACCTAGTGAGACCTGGTTTCAAAATAAAGAATAAAAAATAGGGCTGGGGGTATAGCTTGGAGGTAGAATGCCCCTGAGTTCAATTCCCAGTACCGCAAAAAAAAAAAAAAAATTATCAAAAGCAATTTATGGCTGGAGATTTTAATAATTATGTATGAAAACCAAAAAACAACAATCTCAAGAAGCTCAAGAGAACTGAATAACAAGAAATCTGATTAAAATTACAAATAGGTACATTATAATTGAATTGGTCAAAACTAGTGATCATTTTTTTTTTTTTACTTTTAATATTTTATTTTTTAGTTAGGTACAAGCTGGTAAAGGCATACATGCACACATTTCTCCTTTAACCCTTCCCCAATTCCCACACCACTCTCTACCCCTTCCCTCCTTCTCAAGTTCAGTTTAGTGATTGACTTTGATATGTTTGTGAAAGTACATCACCTGCATTAGAGTGTTTCCCTCCCCCCATCATCTGTAGTTAAGTCACCTTCTTTGCTCATCTAAGATTTCTTCTTCCTCTAGAGCCTCTCATATGTCCCACTTTCTCCCTAGCTTCTGCATATTAGAGAGAGCATAGAGAAAAAGTTTTAAGCAATCAGAAGAACAGAACATATTACATACAGAGGGAGATCCATACTTATGACAGCAAATTTCCTGTAAGAAATAATGCAAACAAGAAGACAGTGGAGCAACATCCTTAAAATACAAAAAGAAAATCAGGACACACTTAGAATTCCATAAGTAGTGAAAATATCTTTCTGAGTAGAAGGTGAAATATTTTTTTTACAGTATATGAAATGAGCTTACCCAAGCAGACTTTCATTATAATAAATAATTTAAGAGACACTTCCACAAAAAGTAAAATGATACTAGATAGAAATATACTTATACACAAAGAAATAAAAAGCTCCAAAAATCACAACTACATTAATAAATATATGATTTTTTTCTGATCATTTAATTTTCTTTAATAGACCATTGAGATCTATTAAACAAAAATAACAACATTTGAAGATGTAGGACAATGATACTATAATCATTAGGAGGGAAGAAAAGGAAGATTACTATTGTAAGGTTCTTATACTACATATGATGTCTTATACTGTCATGTGACCTTAAAGGTAGACTGTGATAAACATGTAGCTGAAACCACTAAATAATAATAAAAAAGAATTATACCAATAAGTCAACAGCGAGATAAAATATAATTAAAATAAATAATACAAAAGCAGTAAGTAAAAGAAAAGAATCCAAAACAAATAGAAAATAACACAATAGGAGATTTAAACTAAGACAAATAATAATAATGTCAAAATTACATATTTTAAACATTCCACTTAAAAGTCAAAGATCGGAAGATCAGATTTTAAAAGTAAGATATTAGAAATTGACTATGAGTTTCATAGAAGCAATACATTTCAAATATTGTTAAAAATCACTTTTTCAATATCAGAAAATGCAAATTTTAGAGCAATAATATTACCTAGGATAAATAAGGCAATTTCATATTGTAAAAGGTTTTAACTCTTCAATAGATCATACCAATTCTTAACATGTAACAAAAAAAGAGTTTCAAAATGTACAAAGCAAACATTGATAGAAGTAAAAAGAGAAATAGAAAAATCCTCAAATATGGGCAATAAAATTCAATATCCCTCTCTCAATAATTAATAAAACAAGTGGACAGGAAATCAGTAAGTAAATAGATTGGAACAACACTATCAACTATCTTGACCTAATTAATCTATAAATACAGAACACTCAGCACAACAGCAGTTGAGAACAGAGGTACTTTTTGGGTCTACAAAGACATCTTCCAAAATGGACCAAATTATGGTCCCTCAAACAAGTCTTTCTCAATGGATTTAAAAAGATTCAAGTCATATAAAATGTTATCTGATCATAGTTAAATTAGAATCATTAATAAAATGATCTCAGAAATATTTGGAAACTAATACATTTCTAAGTAATCTAAAGATCAAAACTGAAATAAAAGGGAAATTAGAAAATACTAACTGAAAATGAAAATAAAATAAATAAATGAAATGAAAATACTTACTGAAAATGAAAATACATCGCATCAAAATGTTGGGATGCTAATCTCGCACTACATAGTAGTTAGTAGCACTGAATGCCTGATTAGAAAAGAACTAGTTCAAAAAAGACCTTATGAAACTAAAAGAAGAGGTACAACACAAGTCAGGCTAATGAACATTATTTATGAATTTCTACCTGGAGCTTGTGGGGAGAGTCCTTTTTATCCTCTTTGCTTGTGTATGCAAAAGTATGCAAGTCCAAAACTGATTCAGGTGAGACCAAAATTTAAAGGACCAAATTTGTATGTTAAGCCTTAAAGAGCAGGGAAATTTCCTAGGCTGAAGTGTAAACACATATAAATTTGTTTGTTAGCAGAGATAGTAGTTGTACCCTATTATCTGTTTTTCCTTCTTCTTTAGGAATACAAGTCTCAGCATTATTTCATCATGTGCTTGTATATATTGAACTACATTTAGCCTCGTTGGCAGCAAGGTATAGATGTGATTCAAGTGGTGGTCAGGGATACTGTTTCTGTTAACTTTTTTCACTTTTTCATTGATGGATTAAGATAATAAAATTTTGTTTATTTGGTTGGGAAGTCTATGGTTGGCTCATAGATGGTCTGGACTCGCTTGGCCTGTTGCTTCTGAGCTCTCTCAGTCGTCTATGGTTAGCTAGCTGTTTGTTGGCAGTTCAATCACCTAGGAGGACCTCACTAACATATCTGGTGTTAGGCAAGCTGACTGTTAAGAGTGGCAAAAGAATCAACCATTAACTGGGGCACCTCAGTTCTCTTCACATGCCTTCCGGCAGGGTAGCTGAAGCCTTTGAGTTCATAAGGTGAGCTCAGAGTTTCAAGCCCATCAAGACAGAATGAACTCCAAATTTGTAAACGTTTTCAAGCCTCAGTTTATAACAGATTTACTAACACCCTACTGACCAAAGAAAATCAATAGATCAACCAAGGATTCATGAGGAAGCTTTCTACTGAAGAGCATGGGAACAGAAAAATGTTGAGTCTCTTTGGAAGTGTGTTTTTAAGGGGGAAGGGGGTATTTCTACTTCTTGTTGGACAGTGATTAATTTAAAGTGGAAGTTGATTTGTATTCTCTCACATTAAAAAAGGAGAATCTACTGCTGAGTTGTACAGAAATAAACTTTGCATTTTCCACTGAGTTTTGAAGAACTGAATAAAGTTAATGTATTTTAAATAATTATAGAGCCCCATATCATTTTAATTTAAACTCCATTTTAAGATACTGATAATATGGAGAAACTGTAAATTGTATTGTCACAAACTTTTAGATGAATGGAATGAGAATAGAGTTATTGTCTTATGAATGTGCAGCAAAGTTTATCACATGGAGAGCTTTGTTTTTATTGACTAGAAGGCTTTGATGAAACTTCAATGTTGGGAAGAATCAAGACAATAATGGATACTTTTGAGATATTCTATGCAAAAAGTGATGAGAGTCAAGTATAAAGAGAAAAGTAGACATACTTTATGGCAGAGCAAGGAAAGAGAGAGAAGCCATGAAATGGTGCCTAATTGGAGTATAGACACCTAGAAAACACCCCTTATTACAGAGAAACCAAGGGGATATTATGAATTGCAAAGTAAAACTACTCATTCTTTTTTCATACCACATCTTTGGTTAAGTTTTTTTTAAAAATCCATTTTTTTAGTAAGAGTTTCTCTAGAAATCTAGGCATTGGTCAAGGTGACAGAGAGGAGCCCTCTAAGGATGCAAGAAGTTTCCAAAATGGAAGAAGTAGAAATTTAGGGTCAGGATGACAATGAGATTACCAATACATCTAGAATATTTATAAATTTGAGGAGCACATTTGTCCTTCAACCATGTGGACTTAGGTTACAGGCAGTCTTCTTTAGATTTCAAGGGGCAAGGAAGCTCCAGTTGATACAGATAATATATTTAAATAATTTTTAAACAAAATATATGAAAGATAATTTTTGAGTACAGAATACATTTACTTCTCTGTACCTTTTCTTATTCCTTCTTGTTCTTGCTCTTTAAAAGAGTACTTTTTGCATGTAGGAAATACATATGATTATTCTTTGACAGAAGTGTAATGTATGTCCAGTCACTAAAGGTGCTTACTATCTAATTGTAGAACAGAATTAATATATGTGAAACACCAGCAACAGGTCAGATCCAAGTTATCAGGTGATGTGCTTAAAAGTGCCTTTACATATGTAATCAGAGGCCTGTTGGATTCTCATGTCTCGATATAACACATACTCAGTAATAAATACCATTTATGTTTTGCAGGGAAAATCAGATCCCTGTTTAGTTTATTTGAGGCTCCTTGAGAGTGGGGATGGGAAACATAGCCAGACACAAAAGACTCTTCATTACATCTGCTGATCTTCCTATACCTAATGGAGTTCATTATCTATAACTGCATCTGGCACATCTATAACCTTTTATTTTCCAGTCTTAGATACTTTCACATCAGTTCTTATTTTATCCTTAAATAATGAGTTCAGGGAGTTCCCACTTCCCAGATGAGGAAAAATGAGGCAATGCTAGATTTTAAGTCTTTAATTTGAAAGCCTTTTCCCCTGGTATTTGTAACTGAATCCTTACCTTGTGTTATTTTTTTTTAAATCCACTAAATTAAAGGCAGATCAAACTGTGCCTCTCTCAAGTAGGTTACTTCTCTGATAATCCTGCCTCTAAATGTGGAGAGCTCTATGCAGTCCTAGTGAAAGGAAATCGGGCAGAAATGCCAGTGACTATAAAACAAAATTGATGTCCTTATCCATTTCTTTGTATTGAAGCCTTCAGTTGTTATTTACATTTCCCATATTTACTTATTTCATCTATCTATCTATCTATCTATCTATCTATCTATCTAATCAATCATCTATCATCATCTTTCTCCTTGTATACAAAGAGTTTCAGCTCATATGTTCCTCTAGCCAACATAGTATATTCTTCTCAAAACAACAGTCTGAAGAGGAATAATAGGGTGTTTCAGTGATTTTACTTAAAAATGCTTTAAAATAAGTAACTTCTCACATTAGTTACTGTAATATAAACCAGCTAAATATACTTAATATGAAATCATGCTGTAAATGAATGATAAATATACAAAAATATTCCTAAGAGGGGAGTTGTGTAAAAAAAAATTGTACCAGAGTCAGTCTCAGTAGGCATAAATGAATGTTGTTACTAAATAACTTTAAATCTGATTAAGATCTTGACTGGATGATATTCTCATGGAAACATCCTTCCTTAAACATCTGGCATGTTTAAAGCAAGTTTGGATCAACAAGACAGAAAACGAGGGAAATAAGACAGAGATGTGGAGTTGTAAAGGCTAACTTAACTGCCAGCTCTCTTCCATTTTCAGTTTATATACATGTCTATATTTTGGTTTCTTTCTATAGTGCTTAATGGCTAATTCCCCATTTCCATTTTAGTCATATACTACTGACTTCTATGGGGTTTATTTTCATTCAGTTCTATATTTGCACCCTGCCGAAGCTTTCCATGTTTTGTGTCAGGAGGAAAAAAATATCTTATTACCTTCTTGTCTATTTAACATTTCAGGTTTTTCTCCCTCCCTGCCTGTCTTGTATCTAATGAGCAAATTATCTAAAAATAGATACGTTCATCACTCTACAAAATGTTATATCTTCTCTAGATTGGAGGCCAGTGTAATTGTAAGAGACATGTGTCTGGCAGACAGTGCAATCAGTGCCAGAATGGATTCTACAATCTACAAGAGTTGGACTCTGATGGCTGCAGTCCCTGTAACTGCAATACCTCTGGGACAGTGAATGGAGATATTACCTGTCACCAAAATTCAGGCCAATGCAAGTGCAAAGCAAACGTTATTGGTAGGTGTAATGCAAAAGTTTACAGTCACATCTCTATTACCACCTGGAATAAAATTCTCTATTTGATTTTCTTAACTGAAGAGTAAAGCAAATTTCCTTGCTCAGGGTAGTCTGGAGAAAAAAAAATTTGGATGAAATTAACTGTCTAAACTTGATTAAATTAATAATTCTATCAAACTACAGCTTGAAGCCTAATCAACCCTTTAGAAGTTTCTTTATTCTGTAGATGCATTAGTTCACATGGTCTCATACTAATAAGTCATAGAAAAATATAATTTGCTTACTGCATAGATGTTTCTTTTAGAAAATTAGCACTTTTTCAAAATGTTTTATACTTAATGAGTTCTAAGCAAATCGTTTTCCTGCTAGTTTCCTTAATAGACCAAAATAAATGGATTTTTCAAAATATTCTGTGCTACAGGGTCCTTTGTGATAAATCTTTCCATTTTTTCTATTATATTTCTTTGAACTGTTCTTATGAAATGCAAAATAAGTCAACATAATTCCACAGATCATGTATATTGCTAGGGTTAGTTATAAAGGGCCACATAATTTTAATTTTGTAATTCAATACCAAGCTGATTATAATAAACAGCTACCTTCAGTGTTATTTATCATTTTTTTATATAAGACGTGCTTTTTTGTTTGTTACTCCCACAGGTATTTTTCAGAAATTAGATTTGATTATAGCAATTTATTACCTCCAACATTTTTGAGGGGAACCACCGCCACATAAGGACAAAATTTATCAAGTGCTCAAAATGCACTATGTGCATAATGCACTTTGAAATTTTGATATATGAGAATATTATGAGAGGAAAGTTTCCTGATGAAGTGAGTCCTGTATTGTAACTGATCATGTCTTGGTTCATATAGGAAGTTTAAAAAAGACCTTTGCCTTTCTATTGTCATTCAAGACACCAAGTCATTGTGGTTTTTCTAACACTGACCTGAACCTTACAATAATAAAAACATGCCTGGCAGTGCTCCACACACACAGACATACACATAAATACCCACACATGCATGCACCCATATTTAATTACTCATATACATATCATTCTAAATAACATTTTTATTTCTGTGATGTAACTCAATCTAATTCTTTATCTTTCATATGTGTAGATAAACATGCATCATTTTACATAATTCAGGTAGGCATGCCTTTCAATTTAATTTGACAAAGAACATGGATACACCTAATGTTATTACACAAACTTTCTGGTTTAAAGAAAGGTTACATAAAAACATATTACATACCTTGCCTTTGTGCATCTCAAGCATACAAATGCTAACTTTCCGGACAGGAATAACTAACTTTTATGGAGAAGCACGTCTGTGTATGTGCTGTGTGTGAGACTTCAAAATCAATCTATATGGCAACCTTTGTTCCTTAATGTGAGATGTATTTTAAATTCAAGATGTGAAGACAAAAGTTAAAGAAATAATTCAAAAGACAATAAAATGGTTACTTTTCTATATCATTGGAATCTTTCCTGGGATATCAGATCCCAGAGCTTGAGGAAGGACAAAAAATAAAAATTTACTCAGAATTCGTTATGACCTCCCTACCATTTACCTATGTTATTAGTTGTTCCACATCATTTTCTTTGGGAAATATAAATACATATTTTGTGAAGAGTAAATAATCATTTAAATATTATTGTAATTTTTAAAAAATTTTTTTGGTAGTGGGAACTGAACCCAGAGGCATTCTACTTCCAAGCTATACCCCCACCCCAATTTTATTTCTTATTTGGAAACAGGGTCTCATTAGGTTGCTGAGGGCCTCCCTAAGTTGCCAAGGTTGACTTAGAACCTGCAATCCTCCTATCTCAACTTCCAAGTACTGGGATTATAAGTGTGTGCCACCATGCTTGGCTATATTATTATAAACATTATTTCTTGAGTTATTTCAGCAAATACAGTACTTTTAATAAAAACCATGAACTTGACATGCATATATATTTTCCTAATGGGATTAATAAGTAACCTTTTGCAATATTACCTTGTTAACATGAAAAAAACAAAAAATCTAGAAAATGCAAGGGTATGTTGTGTATGCTTCAGAAAGCAAACTGTTAGAGTTAACAAAACTGTTAAATCTTACTAATGATTCTATCACTAGTAAAATACATTAGCACCAATAATTTTATTAAAGTAGGTCATTCATCTAGAATAAAAAGGGAGAAGAATGTGAATTAAATGCCAAGTGTGCTAACTCGCCTGTACTTGTTAACACTGAATGTGATGCCCTGTAGGCCTTCCTGAGTATCGTTAGGAATAGATTACCTGTCAGGAATATGTATGGCATATTCAAATAAGCACTGCGCATATTTTTAAAACTGATATGATATGAATCCATGTAGACCAATTTTAATAGTTCAAAATGAGTCATAATTCTTGTTAACAATACAGTTATTTTTAAAATTTGCAGCAATAGTGGTCCTTTTTTATTTTCCTTATTGAAATTAAATGATATGCCTTAGGTGAGTCATTCATCACTGTTAAAGAACTTGCCTTCCATTGGAGTTCTTGAATTTTTATCCATATATATACATACATATTATGCATTTTCTTCCTGTTTAGGAATGCTTTTCTACATATGAGTTCCTGAGTGTGTTTTTTGACTCTTATTTTAGGGCTAATTTTGTTATTGCAATTATAGCTCGCAATAAATGTTTCAGTTGATTCAACTCCACAGCCAGTTATTTAAATTCATGGATATGTAAAGCCTATCTAAAGGAAGTGTTTTGCATCTAAACACTTACTGTTCCATTTCATTAAAAAAAGAAAAAAAAAAAAAAAAAGCTCCTTTACCTTGCAATACCCTTTTTGAGACTAACCTAAGTTGTCAGAGATTTAAGCTTAGGTGGCAAAACATTTTTCTCCATTTGTAAAATGTTTATATATTCTACTTTAAATAGAAGTACTATAAAGAACAGAATTTACTTAGTGTTCAAAGAGGTATGTTCTGAGTCACACAATATGACAAGCAATGTGACTGCTTGATGAGCCAAGGAGAGCATAATTTATATTAATTGAAAATGATAAAGTGTGGGAGCATACAAAAAGATTAAAATAAAAATTGCTCTGGATAAGTTTTATTTATATTAATTATTTAAATGTGTGATATTCAGAAGTATATATTCTTATCACAAAAAATAGTTGTCAGCTTTATATTTTATTTTTCTTTCTTGCCAGTTTTAAGGTATAATTAAAAATTAAAAATTATATGCACTTATGTAAAATGGGATATTTTTATATAGACACATTGTAAAATGGTTAATTCATTGTAAAATGGTTAATTTAGCTAACTGACAATCTGTCACTTCACATACTTACACCTTTGTGGTGAAAAATTTAAGATTGAATAACTCTAATATCTTTTCAATTTTCAGTATATACTTGATGCAGTGCAATAGATCTCCAGAACTTGTTAGACATTTTTAAGGAATTCTGATTTCTACAAAAACAATTAATGTGTTAACATGCACTTCTACTATGCTTTTGTTGTTGTTGTTGTTGTGTGTGTGTGTGTGTGTGTGTGTGTGTTGTACTGGGGATTTAACCCAGAGGCATTCAACCGCCAAGCTATACCCCAATACTTTTTACATTTTTTTGTTTCTGAAACAGAGTTTCAGTTGCTGAGAGTCTTGCCAAGTTGCTGAGGCTGTCCTTGAATCTGCACTTTGCTTCTATTCTAGTATCCCAAGAACTGGGATTACAGGCCTGTGCCACCATGCCCAGCTGACTGTGTGTGTGTGTGTGTGTGTGTGTGTGTGTGTGTGTGTGTGTTGCTGGGGATTGAACCCAGGGGCATTCTACCTCCTAGCTATACCCCTAGCACTATTTCATTTGTTTATTTTGAAACAAGATCTCACTGAGTTGTTGAGACCCTTATTAAGTTGCTAAGGCTGGCATTGAACATGCAATCCTCCTATCTCAGCCTCCCAAGTTCTGGGATTACAGGCATGTACCACCATGCCTGGATTTGCTGACTTTTAAATGGACATATTTTGTTAAAATAATATTAATATTTATCAGAAAGGGAAAGATCTCCAGTATGTGTAATAGAGCAACTTTTGCATTAATCATTTGTCTTTTCATTAAGAAATAAATAATTAAATTTTATAAAGTACATTGCACACAAAGTCATGTATATGAGCAACATTGATTACTGACAAAGTTTTCTGAGTATATGATCATTTCTCTATGGCATTGCTTATGACAATACACCCACTATTTTGTGTCTGCATTCAGTGTCTGCAATAGCATTGTTTGTGCTTCAACTAGTTTGAGCGGCATTATCATCCCAACCTCACCTTTTTAAACATATTTTATCTTTAGGGCTTAGATGTGATCACTGCAATTTTGGATTCAGATTTCTCCAAAGTTTCAATGATGATGGATGTGAGCCCTGCCAATGTAACCTCCACGGCTCAGTGGACAAATTCTGCAATCCTCTTTCTGGGCAGTGTGAGTGCAAAAAAGAAGCCAAGGGACTTCGATGTGACATGTGCAGAGAAAACTTTTATGGGTTGGACATCACCGGTTGTAAGGCCTGTGACTGTGACCCAGCTGGATCCCTCTCTGGGACAGTGTGTGATGCCGCAACTGGGCAGTGCGTCTGTAGGCCCAACTTTGGAGGGAGACAGTGCAATCAGTGTTTGGAGGGATACTTCTACCTACAGCAAAATAATTCTTTCCTCTGTCTGCCTTGTAACTGTGATAAAGCTGGGACGGTAAATGGCTCTCTGCTGTGTGACAAATCAACAGGACAATGTCGTTGCAAATTAGGGGTAACAGGTCTTCACTGCAATCAATGTGAACCTCACAGGTACAATTTGACCACGGGCAATTTCCAAGGCTGCCAGATGTGTGAGTGTGACTCCCTGGGGACATTACCTGGGACTATTTGTGACCCAGTCAGTGGCCAGTGCCGATGTTTGCCTAATCGTCAAGGAAGAAGGTGCAATCAGTGTCAACCAGGTAAGATACAACTGTGCTACATTTCCAGTGCACAAGGACTTCCCTTTTGTTACCCCATAATAGGAGAGTCTTCTGTTTCTGGTTTGGGGCTCCTGAAAACTTCCTCTAACATCATCATAGTATGTATGTTATTATCCAACAAAGATATATTTGTTTAAATTTTTAAAGATCACCTGGCATATTTGCAAGGGAGAAGACATTAGATGAATCCCAGCCTAGCAGGCTTATTTCATAATTGAGACTTAATTTGTCAACCTGAAGTAAATCTCCTTTAAACAGGGGAAAAAATCTAGGAGAAGCAAAAATATATTTTATTTTCCAGAAGAAGTAAAACTTGAATTAATTATCTAAACAATTCCAAATACTCAGGAGATGACATCATTTTTTTAACAAAACCATCTACATGTTTTAACTGAAGGCATTAAAGAGAAACATCTAGGCATTAAAGAGAAACATCTAGGCTTATTTTTAAATGCCATCAAGTCAGTAAAACAGGATAGTGTTCAATTTCACTGCACAAAAGCCTATTATCCCATTTGTTTCCTAACTGGAAAAAAGATAAACATTTTCTTTGGCTCTATCTTTGCCTTGATATGATTTTAACTAAAATATTAGTTTATAATACATTCATCATGATTATCACAGTAAATAAATTTATCAGGTGTTTAAAACTATACTAATTGTTATCTTGTCAATCAAAATCAGCTCTGAGTTATTTGAGCCTGTAAAAGTGAGTGTAATACAAATTGAAAAGGCTGGGTTGCCTGTCAGGAAGAGATAAGACAGAAGTCCTGTTCTACAGGTAAGGAATCCAGCTTAGAGAAGGGAGCTCGAACTTTGTTTTGCTATTGGTCAGTGTGAAAAGTATGTCCAAAGAGACAAGAAGGAAATGATGACTTGGTTAAACATAACTGATGTCCCACAAAGCCTGAGGATATGGAGCAGTGCATGAGGACTTGGAACTGTAAGGTTCTCATTCATATTCATCTCCTCTACTTCTTTCACTCTCTTTCTCTGCAGAAGGGAGTTCTGCTTCCCTCTTCCTCTTTCCATGTCCCTGATATTGCTTTCAACTCTACTTCTAGTTACACACAGAAATTTCTTAGCTGCTTCTTGGTTACAGTTCCAAAAGGGAAATTGTAATTGAACTTATTTTGTTTGGGTGGCTGTCTCTGAGCCAGTTCACTGTGTCCCAGAGTGCTGGGGTCATATAAAATGAGCATGACCTCTAGGAGACACTCTTTCATTGAGGAGCAAGGTGGTAAGAATCCAGAAAATAAGATTATTGAGAGCTGTGCAAACAACCTAGGTGGCAACTATAGCCCATTGTACTCTTTCGACTTCAGACTTGTCCTTCCATATCTGCAATCAGTTAATTGTTATACTAAGTCAATATTTTTCTCTTTTAAAATATTTACTTTTGAGCCAGGGGTGGTGGCGCATGCCTGTAATACCAGTACTTGGGAGGCTGAGACAGGAAGATCGCAGGTTCGAGGACAGTCTCAGCAAATAGTGAGGCTCTCATCATCCTAGCAAGACCCTGTTTCCAAATAAGACATAAAATCAGGCTGGGGGTGTAGCTCAAAGGTATAATGTCTCTGGGTTCAATCCCCAGTACCACACAAAAAATTTACTTTTTAGAATATCACCAATTTTAGAAATAAGGTACTCTAACTCCTGTGTAATCCAACAACCATGACTTATATATATTTTTCTAAGTAAAGCAGCAAAAAATAACACATCAAATGTTACATCCTTTTGAGCTATTCTCTGTCAAAGTTGAGTATTTTATTTAGACTTTAATTGTATATTTAATATCACATATTTTAAGAACTTTTCTAATTTTGGATGAAATTCTGAAATCACGAAAACCAAAGTCTGGTCTCTTTACACCTTTCAGTGAAAGTTTTGATGCAGTGTCCAGGTATTTTGTACATCTCCCAAACAGCTAGAGGATGGACTGAAATTTTAAATAACCCTGACTTTGGTTTTCTGGGTGTTATATAAAAACACTCATAAATAATTTAATCTTTCCTTATCTACATCATGCATAAACCTGTCTCACTTGGAACCTTTCTGGAGTGAGAAAATATTGACTTTCTCTTTGTTCTCAGGGGCTTCTCTGTGGTCGTGCCTTTGTTTTTAATCCTAAACCCTTTTCTCTCACCTAGTCTGTATCTTTTTACTGTCTCTCCTCTGTAATGTTGGCAGAACAATTCCCTGAAAGTACTCCTTTAATTATGATATTCTCCCACAGGGCTGCCCAGAATGGTTTTCTTTTCTTTTTTTCTGATGGTACTCGGAATTGAACCCAGAGGTGTTCTACCTCTGAGCTATACCCCTCTGCCCTTTTAAATTTTTGTTTTGAAACAGCATCTCGCTAGGTTGCTGAGAGTCTCACTAAGTTGATGAAGCTGGTCTCAACCTTCAATCCTCGTGTCTCAGCCTCCCAAGTACTGGGATTAGGGGTGTATGCCACCATACCTGGCTCCCCATATGGTTTTTCCTCAGCCTTTGAGTCCAATCTGAGCCAACCTTCTGGAGTTTCTATCTTCTGGCCCCAGACTATGAATCCAGCTTTGTTTTCTGATGTGCACTGACTCACTCCTCATCATCAGGCCCTGCAGACACTTCACTAGTGCTACATGTCACGTGCACAGCTGATTTCTTTCAATGCTTGGCTCATTCTTCTGTTCCTTCCATTGACAGCCAGTTTCTTAAATATAGGTAGATTCCTGCTATAGCCAAGACTGCTAACTGTCAAGTATCAGTTTATTTCTTATGGATTTAGAAAAAGGAAGTGCTCTGTGTACATCATTTTTAGTGTTGGCTGGTGCCCTCTGATAGGTTTATTCTACTCAAAATACTGCCTATAATCTGCCATCACTCACTCTGTGAAATGGCTGTTTTAAGAGGTGGTTTAATTTAAACCTGTAGAAAACTTGAATATTATGCACTTTTGAAAATGTGCCCAAGTATTATTTCTTTATGCATTCTTGATAATTTGATTTTGAAGAGAAGTTCTTGCTGAAGGAATATTAGCATGCATCTCTTTGTAAATACTTCTGTAATTCTGTTTCTTGTTTCTTTTTTTCTGAAAGACACGTGGACTTATACGTGAGATCAGTGAGTTGAGAGTAGGAGGTGTTTTGTAGTATGGATATACCACATTTTCTTTAATCATTCTTTGGTCAATGTTGAGAAAGAATGAAATTCTGTCATCGATGACAGCATGGATGAAAGTGGAGACCATTGTGTTTAGGTGAATAAACCAGGCACAGAGAGATAATACTGTGTGACCTCATCATATATGTGGAATCTACAAAAGTTAATCTCATGGAAATTGAGAGTAAAATGGGTGCTTCCCGAGGCCAGGGAGAGTGCTTCTAGGAAGGAAGATATGGGCAAATGTTGATGAGTGGTTGCTAGGTTTCAGTTACATGGGAGTCAGGTCTGGTGTGCTGCTGCACAATAGTGTGACTGTAGATAACAGTGATGTACTGCCTATTTCAAAGACCCAGAAGAGAGGAATTTGCATATTTTCACCAAAAAGAAATGTTAAATATTTGAGGGATAGATATGTTTGTTAATAATCAAGAAATCACCAAAGATTTGAAAGGCCTCTGAATTCTTGAAGGAGATACAGGAACAAACCTCTTCCCAGTTTCTTCAACCATTTCTTCCCTGCTCTAATTTATAGGCTTCTTGCTATCCTAGTCACTCTCCTTTCCCAGGATAAACTACAGTGTCTCTATATTATCCCAGGATTATAGTATGAAAAGGCAGAATGTGATTAGTACATGTTGTTGGGCAGTTGTTTTCACATAAGTAAATCTTTCACTGAAAAATCTTTGCTATTTGAATGTTGCCAATTTCTTAAACTAGTCAAATGATATTTTATTTGTACTACTGAGCAATGCCTTTATTGAGTTTAAATTCTGATGGAGAGACTAACAACAAATTAATTTACAAATAAATATGTAATTTAAGTTTAGTAGTAGTAATCTTTGGGTCCTTGGCTCTTCTCAACTCTAAAACTTCAGATAGTATTGTGGTTACTAAATAGACTTTATGTATTTCCCACCTGTGCATCAGTGTCTATAATGATTCTGAATGCTTAAAAAAATCACAAAATGGTAATTGGATAGTCCAGTTCATATTAGGCACAACAAAGACACATACATTGTTGATTGGAATAAAAACAGAAAGTGGTTTAAAAGAAAGAATGGTAGAAAGAAAACTTCAAACTGGTATTCTTTACATTATTTTTACAAATTTGTCATTTTTGGTTATTTGTGTTTTTCCTCACTTAAGATTGTGAGTGTCTGATTCAAAAAGCAGTTTAATGAGATGCCCTTGTTAAAACTTCAGATTATTTCTCAGTGTCTTCAATTAAACAAATCCCTCCTCAGGTGCCTGCAATGTGTGAAGAATTGTTTATTATTGTGGTTAGGAACACTGAATAAGATAATCTTTCCCTTAAGACATTGACACTCTAATAAGGAAAATAAGACAACTGCACAAGCAAACAAAACACAAGAATGCTCTAACTAAGGTAATTTTTTCATTACTAGTCATGATACCTATTCTGTATACTCCTTGAAAGGAGAGGATCATTGGCTGTAAATCTTTGGGAAGGATTTTGTGACATCTGCTCTTAGATAAGCAGCATCTATGAAATTACTCTTCCAAAAAATAACAAAACCATCCCTGATAAACTCTAAATAGAATGTACCAGGAAGAGAGGTGCGTGGAAAAAAAAAAGGTGAAGAGAGACTTTACAGTATTTTCATTTTTGAATTCAATTTGTATTTTGTCAAACTTTTCATGAGCATAATTAAATTAAAAAAAAGAAATATAATGCCTCATAGTGTAAAGCAGGTATTCTCTGCTCAGTCTTCCTCTCCCAAAGCTACCTGCTCAGAGCCAATACCTTTGACTTATTTAGATGTTTCTTCTGGGTTTTATCATAAACACATATGTTGTTTTGTCCTGATTTTATAGTTCAGATATTATATAATTATCTTTCTACTAAAGGAGGTAAGTTCCTTATGTACCTACTCAACCCTTTATTTGGTTGCATCAAAATTCGGGGTTACTTTGTTATGACTGTATAAATCTGCTTCAGAGCTATGCCACACACTGACTATATTCCCTTTCTTGAAAAAAGAAAAAGTTGCCTTTGCATAGTTTTCTAGAAATCATTTAGATATTTTTAGGAAAATACAAAACAAACAAACAAAAACTCTCCAAAAGAATTCTATACAAGGAATTGATCAGTTTCTTTGTTTTTTCAACTTGATATGGTTATTCCAAGGAGGATAAGAATTTCTGACCTTTCTGCTCTGATTTTGGCTGCTGAATCTCTAGTTCTCTGACACAACTGTGTTTGAGGTATTGGATCCTCTATTTCCAGAATCCCGTGTTTTCTTTTCTTTTTTTTTTTTTTTCTATATTTGTGTATTGGGTAGAGGATGTGCTCCCATGGCTTCTGAGAAGGAGTACAAGGAAGGAAGCAATTCTTTTTTGAGAATTTTGAATGTATTTATTGTCTGAAAGTGTCCGAAATTACACTGCTATGTGGGATGATTTTCATTTAAAAATTAATTGTACTGCTACTATCTTTTAGTACTCATATCATATCTTTTTCCTTCCCTTTTCTCTGACCTTGTAGAAGTTTCTACTATTCCCTGTATCCCTGGTTTCAGAAAATTTCATCATGATGTGCTTTTTTGTTAAATAGTTTCTCTTGACACTCACTGGATCCTCTTGTCTATGGATTGGTATTCTTATATTCTGGGAAAATCTACACAATACTCTCACAGCAACATCTAGATTACCGTTTGACCAAACAACTGGATGCCAAGCCTAGCCGAGTTGATCCATAAAAGTAACCATGGCAGCAGCCATTTACCGTAATCCCTATGTTCACTTTAGCATTTCATCCAGACCTCTGGGATTTGCTACACCTCACATCTAGCTTCAGAAATCCCTGGAGATTTCAGTTTCAAACACTTCTTCCTGGAGTTAAATCAGTGTTATCTATCAGCATTCTTGCAGCCATAATCTAAAGATCGTGTAACTTAGACCACATAACTTAGAGGAAAAGAATATTTATTTTCTTAGAGTTTCAGGCTCAGCTCAAGTGGAAGTAGGGGATCATGGGTTGGTGGAGAGAGAGCACATGGGCTGTGCTCCTGACACCACAGAGGCTAGAAGCAAGAGAGAGAGAGGGAGAGAGAGCAGGGGCGGAGGGGCCAAGTATAATCTCCAAGGCTGCACCCCAGGGACCACCTCCGCCAGTCACACCCTACTGGCCTATCAGGTACCACCCAGGTAAATCCATTACACTGGATTTATCCATTTCTGATATTTCAGCCATCATGACTCAATACTATCAACCCTGAATATTAATAAATGAGCTCTTTAAGGGATATTTTATATCTAATTATAAAAATAAATCAAATCAATTTGCTTGTTGTCTTCCTTTCCACTGCATATCCTTAGCCTTTTCTCCTAGATATCTGTCATTGGCTGCCATTTTCTCTTACACATTTTTTTTTTTTTTTTGAGGGGGTGGTGGATTTTAGGAGAGAAAAATTGTTCCATTTACCATGTTTCACTGAAAATGCTGCTCTAGTATTTTCTGGGTTGTAATCTTATCAGGTCAAATTATTCCAGCAATCCTTCACTCCTCTTTTTTCCATACCCACCACTACTGGGTTTACCTTTAAATATATCTAGAATTTCACCACTTCTCACCACCCTGACATACATCTCTCTGGTCTAAGCACCTTCTTCTTCCTCCTAGATTATCTAAATAGCCTTCTAAACTACCTTTTTCTCCCCTTCATCTCAGAAAGCAGCCAGATGGGTGCTCCACAAACTTCAGTCAGACCCTGACACTGCACACCCACTGGCTTTCCACCAGAGGTAGTGAAAAGCAGCACAAATGGACTCGGCTAGCCCCCATGGTCTATCATGCCTGTGAGCTCCATGATCTCATCCATTCCTCTCCAGCCAAGGAGCTTCATTGCTGACCTTCAATGCTCGATGCCAAGCCACAACCCAGTACTTCCATACTAGGTGCTCCATATGTATTTACTGAATCATTTAATAATTATATTTTTAAAACATCTCAATGGCATTCTTCTACTTCTGGCATGGGTATTACAAAGGCACATGAATATTCCTTTAACTCAGAGAGGATGTAGAATTCTACTCTGCAAGGAGGAAAGAAAATAGTAACTAAACTAGATACCTATTGTATGTTTTGGTTAACAAAACAAAATATAGTACACACATATGCATGCCATTATATGCATGGGAAAAGTGTGTTTTGTGGACCTTTTTGTGTGTTTCTGCCTTCTTCTCACTTGACAAGTTCTACTTTGAATTTTGTTTTCTGGTTTTATAGTCTATCGTGGTAAAATGCATGTGGTGAGAGCTGAGGCTCCTCTGAGGTGGCTTGATCATGAACAGGTGTTTCGAGGTAGCCACCTTTGCAGTCTGTACCAGAAAACACCCTGTTGCAATCTGTAACTCTCATTCTACTTCCTTCTGTGATCTGAGAGTCCTAGCTCACATACTGCAGGTTTCGGCACCATGCGAGTGTGTGCATGTGTGCGAGCAGTAGGGCATGCAGGAAGGGAGAAGTATGAGGTAGGAGGGGTTCAGCTAGCAAGCCTATGGACTTCTACCTGCCTTCCTCTGTGACTATGAATACTACTAGCCCATGCTAGAATACCCCACATAGATTCTTGTCCCAATTTCTTAAAAAACATTATTAAGAAAGGTGCATATAATGAAATCTCATGTATTATTAACCTAACCTTACTACAAATGTACAAGGAATAGGCTTAATTCAACTAAAATTTATAGGCAATTTGTTAAAGCAGCAGCGCACATTAGAAGGTACATTAGAGCCACATTGGTTTAATATGCCATTCAATAACTTGAGCAGAGGTTAAAAATGCTGCTTAACCTCCATTAAGTATTTTAAAAATGCTTTAATTTAAAATTATTTGGAGTGTGTGTACATATATGAATGTACACATACACGCGCTAATAAATATGGCACTAAATATGTTTTCCCAGTTGCTTCTTTCAGTGCTGGATGACCTCGTAATGTTCAGCAGCTGCACTTAATCAGAGGCCAGGCCGAGAAAGGCAGGGAAGGATGTCAAGGCATCCTGAGCCAGTGACCCTCCCTTGTCCTTGAGAACCAGAGGCAGACAGGGTTTATCGAGGACTCTGCAGCTTTGGAATAAAATAAAAGCTAATTTATAAAGGGAACAGCTTCCTATGACATGTTGTACTAATAGGACAGTGCCTGCCTCCTGGTACTTGCTTTGGCTTTTATTTTATAATTCATGCAGACTATTAGAATGTAAAACGAAGTATCTTTTTTTTTTTTCATTTAGAAGCATTTAGTTGTTAAGTAATAAGCTCATAAACAAGAATTGTGTGCAAGATACTGACAATGGAATTGAAACCAGATGGCTGATATTCTGTTAAAAATCAGTGCATCAAAGTTGAGAACTGATTAAGCCATGTGTCCCATATTTAGTGAAACAACTTTCTAGGTTAACATATTTTGTGTATATATGTATGTGTGGGGTGTGTGTGTGTGTTTTATGGGAGATTGAATCCATGGGTGTTCTACCTCTGAGACACACCCTCATTTTATTTTTTATTTGAAACAAGGTCTCACTAAGTTGCTGATGTTCTCACTAAGTTGCCACACTGGCCTTGAACTTGGGATTCTCCTGTTTCAACCTCCCAAGTACTAGGATTACAGGTGTGTGTCTCCATGCCCAGCTAATATCTTTTTCGCAGAGAGAGCTGAATTACCAAATACAAGCCTCTTTGATAAAGTGTCAGGAAGGAATCTTGCCACTGGAAACATGAACCACAGTCTTAGGTACATCTACCAAGAAAAAAACAAAAAAAAACAAAAAAAAACAAAAAACGATTCTGACAAGTCACGAGTTAAACTTTAATTTTAAAAAATTCCCATTTTCATAGAAAACTGCTTAATAACAATTACAATGATTGTAATACATAATATTTACTGAGTGTCTGCTGTGTCTTGGTCCTATAATAGAAGTTTCTTGTAAAATCCCACTTAATATCTATGATAGTTCTGTGATGGAGGAATCATTCTTTTCCCCACTTTACAGCAGAGGAAATGGACTCTTAGTAAAAGAGCCATTTACAAATTCAGGATCATATGACTACAGAATATATTCTCTGAAAGAATGGGGCTTTTTCTGAATAACTTCACATTTGTCTTAAATATTAATTTAGTATTTGAAAGTGGGTTAAAATATCATTACAAGTGTTTGTAACCTTCCCCTCTCAAGCTCACCTCAACTCTTGAATCTGGCTTACTGCTTCAGGTCCTGTGATATATCATTTGTTGTAAGAAATCCAAGTAATAGACATAAAATGAAAATTAAGTGTCATGGAATCCAGGAAGGATCAGATAATGAAGAGCTAAAGTGATGAGTCTAGAAAGACATTATCTCCATAAACTACATTGGAAGAATTTTGGAAATGTTTGGGATGACGTAGGAGAGAAACTTGGAAGCTGCATTTGATAATACTAAAACTGAAAAAAAAAATGGAAACAGAAAGTATAAATTTACGTGTGTGTGTGTGTGTATATGTGTGTGTGCGTGTGTGTGTGTATTACAATTTCTCAGATGTTACCGGAGTTGTCATTACCTATATTCTTTGTTCATACTGGACTCAATTGTTGGAAAATATGCCTATGAAAGCCTTTTATGTATGCCTACATAAATAGGGAAACGTATGTATTCTATAAAGCAGAAAGGTTCAATAGATTGTCTGACCATATTTGAGCATGTTATTATCTTTTCCTCTAAGAACAGGGTGTATAATTTGGGGGTGACACCTTTTTCTAGCTCTGTTTCAAGGGTTGACATGGCAAGAATTATATTTTAAATTTATTTTGCCCAATTTTTATACATTCTTTGTTCTACTCAATGCTAGGTGAGGCCACTTTGCCAAGTTACTCTCCTGACTCAAACTTCTGATTACCATTTCTGTTTCAGTGTTAAAGAAACCATCTCATATTGTAAAAGGCAATAGATATTTATTTATTCATCAGTTCATTGATCTGTTCCTTTCATTCATACATCCATTTTTCAATAAACATCTATTGAATTAATTACTATTTATATTGAATAAATTACTTAGGCCAAAAACTGTGCTGATCTAAGATGCATGGTTACAAGCATATTAAGGCTTTCTGGTTTAGCAAGGAAAATGGCTCATTCGTAAACACAACACCATGTGGTAAGTGTGGTATTAGACGTGTATAAATATGAACAAGCAACAAAATGAACAGAGTGATTAATTCTTGAAGGGCGGAAGGCATGGGGAACTTACCAATTTATTGTTAAAACCTGTCCCGAGCCAGGTTTTAACAATAAATTGGAATTGGGAAGTACTTGAGGCAGGAACAGCAGCTCTGGAAGAAAAATAAATGCACAGCATTTAAAACATATCTAATGTAATTGAAAAAGTTTAAATATTATTTGAGGAAGAAAAGTTCTACCTTGGAATAATGTTTATTCATTTGTTGGTATTTGGTAAACTCTATAATTTTTGCATTATTTTTATTAAAGTCTACCATATGGAGGAAAAGTATCATTATTTTAATTTGAAAATTAACATCATTGACTATACCTTATTCTGACAATTTTGATTTGCAAGATCTTTATTGAAATAGACTTCTGTCACATGGTGCAGAAGAACTACAAATTCCTCCCTGGATTCAGCTCTGAATATCATATCCATGTTCTGGCTTGAGGTGAGAGCAGTTTCTCTTAAATGGCTTATAATTAGTGCTTACCCTCAGTGTTGCCCTCCTTTTCTGAATAAGGCCTAGAGGTTAAACTTGTTTTCTTTCTCCTATTTGAAGACTTTGGTAAAACCTGGTCGGTTGTTCATGGTCCTCAGGAGGGACATTGTTAGAAAATGGGCTCTCCTTTTATGCCCAGAACAGGTACTATGCTGTGCAAATAGCCACTACAGGATATAATACCAGCTGCCTTGCTAATAACTTTGAACCCTGTGGGTTCTGTAAGCGTCTTTCAGATAAAGCAACACTGTTTTATAAGTATGACTTTTTGTGTTAGCTGGACAACACATTGTCTTCTTCTTGATACTCTCCTCTTTGTGGAGCAGGGGTTAGCTGAAATGAAAAGAGAAAATAATAAAGTTGAGTATGAACTCTCAGTGCTACATAATGCAAGGTAATAATGTCCTAATGGCCATGCTTAAGGACGTGGTACAAAATCATTCATGAGAGGAAATCTCAAAAAGATCAGTGAAAATGAAACAGATATAAAGATGTGGAACATGAAGTAGAGCTAATGGAGAGTGATCACAAATGTATTGAGTTAGAGAAGAAATTAAGGTCAGTTATCTTAAAGCTATACTCAGAAGCTGAAGTTTAAACAGGAGGGAAGGGAAAATGGTGTTTTCTATAGTTGGAAGTCATAAAAGGAGAGGTAATGGTCTAGAATTAGGCACATTCAGGTAAGGCGAGAAGTAATCTTTGAGCAGGAAGTTACCTGAGTCATCCTAATTAGAACTGCTTAAAAATAGGACAACTAAAATACTGGTGGGATTAACCTTAATAATCATGCTCCTGAGAGGAAGGGAATTAACCCCAAGGCAAATACCAGTGTAGCCTTTCCTGGAATCTGAGCCTCCACTTGCAGCCTCTTTAGGTGCTCTCACAACTGTTTTGTTCCTCTCTGCTTCTATTTCTGATTTTTCTATGGGATTCTTTGCCAGTCTCCTGCACCAAAACATACCTTCCTTTGTATTTACAGATTTATCTTGTAAATCATTTCTTATAAAAATTATCCTTAATTGGTCCAGAATTGTCTGTGGCTCGAAGGTATGGCAATAAGACCAAATGAGTTCTACTTCTAAGTATCTATGCTAATGGCTAATTCGTCCAAATTGGAGAGCTATTAGTCCATTCGTGATGTGGTCATCATGAATTTAAAGAGCTGGATGCCTTCCCAGGAAGAAATATACAAAATGGCACAACACAGTGACCGTGAGTCCAAAACAGAAGCCTTCTAAATTTGTGACTTTGATCATAGGATGAATCAGGAGTACATATAAATTGGTATAATCATACTCTTTTCTGGGAATATATATATATGTATATATATACATATATAACACATATTTATATATATTTTATATATATAAAATATAACACATTATATAACATATATAGGAATAGACATATTATATAATATGTTATAAGAATATACATGTTATATTATGTATACATATTATAGGAATTGGGGAGTTTCCTGAGGGGGGAACATCATATACATATTTTTATATGCTTATATACACACATACATATATAAATTACCAGATATATATGTATATATGCAGCACATATACATATATATATATATATGCTGATACATACACACACATACATACATATTTTACTGTCAGTAGCTGCAAAGCAGGGCAAATAACATAATCAGGATATAAATTACTAGAAAAAAATGACAATATTAATCAATTCCATCAAGTGGCATAGATTTTGAGTTACTTCCTTCTGCTTGTTAACCACAATCTATTCTATTTTATTGCTCTTGAAGGTGTCTAGGAGAGAATAAGTAGGGCTTCAGAGAAGGAAAACAAACTAATTGTTGGTGACTATGAAAGCGGGGCTTCTTTTCAACAGAGACTCAAATGTGTTTGAGAGTTTCCCAATTACTCTGTGATTTCTCCGTAGAACATATAACACCAAAAGTATTTATTTTGTGTTCCTGCATTTTCTCCTCAATATGATCAGTATTTTTTTATATCTTGGATGGGTAATCATAACAATCATACAATTCACTTTCCTTTGCCTTAATTTTACTGTTTGTTTATAGTACTGGATATTGAACCCAGCAGCATTCTACCTCTGAGCTATACCTCCAGTTCTATTTTATTTTTTATTTGGAAACAGGCTCTTGCTAAATTGCTGAAGTTGGCCTGGAACCTGTAATCCTCCTTTCTTAACCTCCCAAGTACTATGATTATAAGCATACATCACCACACCTGGCTAACTTTATTCTTTAGATTCCTTCTGTGATTCCTCTTTCCCATTGCCTTACTAAAATTCCTTCCAACTTTTGCATGTGCTTGTGTGTCTCTCTATGTGTGCATGTGTGTATACATATGTACATCTGTACACATGCACACATCCATTACACAAGATCAAGAACCACTTTTTCCTATGCCTTCTTCATCATTCAAATGGCTGATCTCTTTCAAATTTTGTAATAATGGACATTCACCTTATGGGTACAAGAGATTTTGAAGAACTTGAATATATTTTGAATAACCTTTTTATTCATCTCCATTTGCTATAAGGAAAAATACAGGTTTTAGAGTTAATGTAGAAATTTTTAAATTGCATATGTATGTGTATAAGTATAGTACTTGTGGAGTCCCTGCCTATTTAATAATTTGTTCCATTTTTATTAATTCTTCACATGTTTATGGAGTCTCTACTATTTGCAAACATTGTGCTGTGTGTTGGAAAGTATGACAAATTATGCAAATGAAGTTCCAGCCCGTATGAAAGTTACACTCTGATGGAAATGGGACTGATGATAATTTTCATGAGTCCTGAAGAAATTAAACAGGATATTACAAAACTGTAAAGAGCATATCTAAACTAATCTAGGGAAAGTTATTCAAGGAAATCATAAAACCTCTCTTATATAGCATAGGAGTGAACTAAGCAAAAGAGGTGGGTCAAAACATTTCTAGTAGATAGAACAGCCCACAGCAAGGTGTAGGTATCAAGAATATAAAGTGTGATTGTATCAGGGATAAGCTGGGAGATGAAGTTAGAAAGGTAGGTGAGATGTGATTGGAGGACTGGGGGCTATATTGTGGATTTTGATTTTTTTCTAAAGAAAACAAGTTATCATAATATTTTAACTAGAGGAATGGGATATTCAAACTATATTTTGAAAAAAAATGATACAGTGAAATATACTTTGAAAAAAGCCTGGGTTTGAACAGGGGTTCTGCTATTAATTGTGTCAGTTTTAGGAAAGTTTGTTAACTTTCCTAAACTTCAGTTGTCTATTACACATAATGCACATGATAATAACATCAGCATTATTTTTATTATTGCCAGAACTAAATGAGTTAATGAATATGAAATCCCTATTCTAGTGCTGGTTCAGGGTGTTAGTTATGAAAAAGTTGGTAGGTAGTATGTCCCATTGTCCTATATATAGGGCGCTTTTAAAACCCCATACAATTTTAGATCACCTATAAAATTTCTCAATTTAAATTTGTATAGGTATCCTATATGTAGAATAATGGGGCATAATGGATTAACTATGGAGTTGGTAGTGGGGATAGAGAGTAGAAAGCTTAAGATTCTTAGGAAGCAATGTCCATAGGACTTGGTAATGAACAAAACAGAGAATGAAGGACTCAAGCATTACTAGTTTTAGCAACATATACTTGGTTATATTTGAATTTCAGAAAACTATTTTTTAATATAAGCAAATAATGCATGAGACATATTTTTACTAAAAATACCATTGCTAAATCAAATGTAACTGAGCACCTTGTATTTTATCTGGCTTTCCTACCAATGATGTCTGTGGAATCTAGGGTAAATAATTGAAAAGATGGTGATGCTATTTGCTGAATTGGAGATGAGAAGAGGGAGAGAAATTGTTAGTTGAAAGATCATGATGTAGGTTTTAAGTACACTGAATCTTGATGCCTAGAAGACATCCAAGCATGATGTAAGATATTTGCTCAGTTTTTCTTTGGGCATAATTAACACACTCAATAAGAAAAGCTATCACCTCATTTATATTGGGAATGGAGTAGTGCCACTGTAGTGTTCTGTTTTTCTATGTGATCAGAATGTTATCTTTTTAATAGAAGACTGTACAGAAAGTATATGCAAGATTTTTTATTTCTCTATTTCCAGGTTTCTATATTTCTCCAGGAAATGCCACTGGCTGCCTGCCATGTTCATGCCATGCAACTGGTGCGGTCAGTCCTGTCTGCAGCAGCCTAACCGGCCAGTGCACTTGCCATGATGCTTCCACTGCTGGGCAGAGCTGTGACCAGTGTGAAGACAGTTATTTTGGATTTGATCCTCAT
>PVLC010022898.1:0-25000 GCA_004027655.1 Graphiurus murinus | reverse complement strand
AAGGTACACCCCTCAGGGATTCCCTGCCACCCCCTTTTTAATGGGCTTGCTAAGTTGCTGAGGGTCTTGTTAAATTGCTGAATCTGGCTTCAAACCTGTGATCCCCTGTCTCAGTACTGGTATTATGGATGTGGGTTAATTCTATCAGTCTTAAAACTTCTTAGCTATACCAGGTTAAATCTATTAGTCTTAACTTCTTAGCTATACCAGGTTAATTCTATTAGTCTTAAAACTTCTTAGCTTATCTGTCTTGGCATATAAATATCTAAAATAACCTCTTTTTCACTTAAGAAACTTCTTGAGATTTTTTTTTTTTTGTACTGGGGATTGAACCCAGAGGTATTCTACCTCCAACCTATAACCCCAGCCCAATTTTTTATATCTTATTTGGAAAAAGGGTCTCATTGGGTAGCTGACAGCCTTGCTAAATTGCCAAGAATGGCTTTGAACCTGCAAACTTCCCAAGTTCTGAGATTACAAGCATGTGCCACCATGCCTGGCTCAGAACAACTATTAAATACATCTTTTTTGTTTGGTTCTAGAGATTGAACCCAGTGTCATTCTACTTCTGAGCTACACCTCCAGTCCTATCTTATTTTTTATTTTGAAACAGGGTTTCACTAAGTTGCTGAGGTTCCAGCTAAATTGCTGAGGTTGGCCTTGAACCTGCAAATCTTCCTGTCTCAGCTTCCCAAGTACTAGGATTAGGTATGTGCCACCAAGCGCAGCATTTTGTACTGAAATGGTGATTTTTTTTTTTCTTGCGGTACTGGGGATTAAACTCAGGGGCATTCTACCTCTGAGCTATACCCCCAGCTCTATTTTTTATTCTTTATTTTGAAACAGGGTCTCACTAAGTTCCAGAGGGCCTCGCTAAGTAGCTGAGGCTGGCCATGAACCCGGATCCTCCAGTCTCAGCTTCTCAAGTACTGGGATTACAAGCGTGCGCCACCACGCCCAGCTCTGGTGATTTATTTTATTTTTGTGGCACTGGGGATTGAACCCAGGGACATTCTACCTCTAAGCTACACCCTAGTCCTATTTTATTTTTTACTTTGAAACAGGATCTTGCTAAATTGATGAGACCTCATTTAGGTTAGTGAGGTTGGCTTGGAACCTGAGATCCTTCTGTATCAGCCTCCCAAGTACTGGGATTACAGGTGTGTGCCACCATGGCTAGCTGATTTATTTATTTATTTATTTATTTATTTATTTATTTATTTATTTATTTTTGCGGTACTGGGGATTGAACTCAGGGACATTCTACCTCTGAGCTACACCCCCAGCCCTATTTTTTATTCTTTATTTTGAAACTGAGTCTCACTAAGTTGTGGAGTGCCTCACTAGGTAGCTGAGGCTGGCCGCGAACCCGGATCCTCCGGTCTCAGCCTCCCGAATGCTGGGATTACAAGCGTGCACCACCACGCCCAGCTGGCTGATTTATTTTTAATAAAAATCTACTTGCTTAGAAGCATTTAAGAGTGTCAACAGAACAGTTGCAACCTTTTTTTCTTTTGCAATTAGAATGGTATTGAGTTGACAGAACATTTTGTATAAGTGGCATCAGAGACAACTGAAGACAAAAAAAACTACTGTTCCCATATATATAACTAATAGTGCTGTTCACCTGCTTTAAATTTCCATGTAATTTATAACCCCATACTGAAGCAGGCAAGGTTAGTGGCTACCAAAAATACCATCAGGACAGGGCTATCTAAATACAATTTTAAGCTGGGCGGGGTGACACACACTTATAATCCCAGTGTTTGGGAGGCTGAGACAGGAGGATTGCAGGTTCCCAGCCAGCCTCAGCTTAGTGAGGCCTTCCACAATTTAGTAAGACCCTATTTCAAAATGAAGAGTAAAAAATAGGGTTGGGGGTGTAGCTCAGAGGTAGCATGCCCCTGGTGAAATCTCTAGTACCACACATTTAGTAGTGTGTTAACTATACAAAAGATATGGTGCAGCTTAAAAAAGCCTTATATTTCAATTTTCTTCCTTAAAAGGAGTGAGTTCTATACAGGGGAGTTAAATGCTTTATAGATAAGGAGAGATTAAAAAAAAACAAACTGCCCTAGAACCAATTTATTCATCTTCATCTTTTTCTTCCTCTCCAGTTTCTTTTCCTCCTCTTCCATGGTTTTCTTGCTTTTTTCAGCCTTGACAACTCCTTTTTGTTGCAACAGGTTTTCCCTCTATCTCCATAGGCAGCAGTATCCTTTCTGTATTTTGCCTTCAGTTTAGCAGTTGAGGCTGCTTTTCCTCCGCAGCAGTGTTATGCCATATCCCTTCCAGTTTCTTTGCAACATCACCAATGGATAGGCCGGGATGTTTTGGGGGCAACATGCAGAACAGGAAGTCTGAAGCAGGTTGCTTGAGTACATTGGGATCCTTGAGTTTCTTTTTTGTTTCCCCTTCAAGAGGAAAATAGGTTTTCACTTCTTTCATTTCCACCTCTGACACATTTTCAAGTTTTCCTTTCTTCTTATTCTTTTTTTTTTTTTTTTGTGGTACTGAGGATCGAACCCTGGGGCATTCTACCTCTGAGCTACATCCCCAGCCCTATTTTATTCTTTTTTTTTTTTTTTTGCGGTACTGGGGATTGAACTCAGGGGCATTCTACCTCTGAGCTACACCCCCAGCCCTATTTTTTATTCTTTATTTTGAAACCGGGTCTCACTAAGTTGCGGAGTGCCTCACTAGGTAGCTGAGGCTGGCCGCGAACCCGGATCTTCCGGTCTCAGCCTCCCGAATGCTGGGATTACAAGCGTGCGCCACCACGCCCGGCCCCTATTTTATTCTTTATTGTGAAACAGGGTCTCACTAAGTTGCAGGTTGTAAAGGTTGCTGAAGCTGGCTGCGAACCTATGATTGTGTCTTAGCCTCCCAAGTACTGGAATTACAAGCCTTGTGCCACCACGCCTGGCTTTTCAGGATTTTTATTTATTTTGTTGAAAAGTGGCAGTCTAAGTCCCAACTTTGACGTGATTCACAGTACTTTATCTTTAAATAAGGGGTTTACCAATAAGTGTGCATTTTCCTGAAATGGTAGATGAAAAATGCTTTATAGGTGGTTTAAGAAAAGGCAGGAAAGAGAGTAAGGGACCTATCTTGAATCAATTTAACACTTTCTTTCTCTTTTTAATGACACATGCTTCATTTCTACTTGGAAATTTGGATTGTTTATTAAAACCTAAAAACCTTAGGTCAAGAAATATGATTTTGGTTCATTAAGAAATATATAAGTACTGTGTACTTACAGCCTATACTTTATTAATATTCATAAGAATTCTCATGCCTCAGTCTGCTTCTCAATTTAGAACCATCCCATTATAATAAATAAGAAATCAGAGCCAGGCATGGTGACGCAGGCCTGTAATCCTAGTACTTGGGAGGTTGAGACAGGAGGATCACAGGATCAAGGACAGCCTCAGCAAGTAGTGAGACTCTCATCAACCTAGCGAGAGCCTGTTTGGAAAAAAAAAAAAGGTAGGGCTGGGGGTGTAGCTCAGAGGTAGAATGCTCCTGGGTTCAATCTCTAATACCAAAAATTAACAAATGGATAGATAAATAAATAAGAAATCAACATTTATTTTGCAGATTTAAAGTTTTTATCCAAAAGTTCAACAATGGCTTCTTCATCTGCTGATTGAAGCAGTCTCTGAATTAGCTGATCCAGGCACTTTTCTCCACATAAAAATTCCTGGTAAAAGAGAGAGTTGTATAAAATCTGTTGCTATAGTTTGAATCTAGAATGTTAACTGGTAGGTCCTTGACTTGGCCCTCTTGGGAAGGGACAGAAACCTTCAAGAGGTAGGGCCTAGTGGGAGGTAAGAGGTCACTGAGGCATGTCCCTCGAGGGGGGCTGTGGGACACTGTCTCTGTCTCCTTTTTGCTTCCAGGCCATGAGATGAATGGTCTCCCTTGCCATGCATTCCCACCATGGTGTGCTCTGCAGCCACAGGTCTGAAGCAGTAAGGCCAATCAGACATGGACTGAAATTTCTAAAACTTTTTTTTTCTTTTTGTTTAGTACTAGGGATTGAACCCAGAAGAATTCTACCTCTGAGCTACATCCCTAGCTCTTTTTATTTTTTTGTTTTGAAACAGGGTCTTACTACGTTGCTAAGGTTGGGCTTGAACCTGCACCTTAGCCTTGTCTCAGCCTCCCAAGTGTTGGGATCACAGGCCTGCATCATCATGCCCTGCTAAAACTTTAAAACTTTAAGCCAAAGTAATTTTTTCTTCTTTTAAAGTTGATATATCTCAAGTATTTGTCACAGTAACAGAACACTGACTAATATACCTGAATATTAGAAATTAAGAAAAAATAAAACGGATCAAACCCAGGACCTTATACACACTAGCAAGAGTTTATCACTCAGCTACATCCTTATCCTTATTTCATTTATTTACAGACATTATTAGCAAGAAAGGATTACTAATGTTCTATAATATAATGAACATAATTTCTTAACACAGGAGGTTCCCCAGTTTGTAGTAGCTTTTTTTTTGTGGTACTGGGGATTGAACTCAGGGGCATTCTATCTCCAAGCTATAACCCCAGTCCTATTTTTTATTCTTTATTTTGAAACAGCATCTCACTAAGTTGTGGAGTGCCTCACTAGGTAGCTGAGGCTGGCTGCAAACCCGGATCCTCCGGTCTCCGCCTCCCAGATGCTGGGATTACAAGCATGCGCCACCACGCTCAACACTGTAGTAGCTTTTTAGGTAAAAAATGAATCCAAGGCGGGCGTGGTGATGAACGCCTTTATTCCTAGTACTTGGGAGGCTGAGACAGGAGAATCACAGGTTCGAGGACAGCCTCAGTAGGTAGTGAGACTTACTAACCGAGTGAGACGCTGTTTCAAAATAAAAATAAAATTGGAGCTGGGCGTGGTGGCACACACTTGTAATCCCAGTACTTGGGAGGCTGACACCAGAGGATCCAGGTTCACGGCCAGCCTCCGCTACTTAGTGAGGCCCTCCGCAACTTAAAAAACAAACATGAATTAAAAAAACATAGACTTTATTTATTTATTTTGCGGTACTGGGGATTGAACTCAGGGGTATTCTACCTCTGAGCTATACCCTCAGCCCTATTTTTTATTCTTTATTTTGAGGAGGATCACAGGTTCATGACCAGCCTGAGCTACTTAGTGAGGTCCTCCGCAACTTAGTAAGACCCTGTTTCAAAATAAAGAATAAAAAATAGGACTGGGGGTGTAGCTCGGAGGTAGAATGCCCCTAGGTTCAATCCCTAATACCAAAAAACAAACAAACAAAACAAAACAAAACAAAAAACCATTCCTGCAAGAAGAGATTCAAAACAGGAGAGGGGATCTTAAGGGAGACACTTGGCAAGCAGGTTCCAGCAGTATTTAGGAGCTGAGAGCAGCTTCCAGCTGATGGCCAGCAAGAGAATGAGGGCTTCAGTCCCACAGCTCAAGACACTGGAAATGTGACACATGAGCTTGGAAGAGGACCCCAACCTCCAGAAAAGTATGTAGCTCCACCAACACTTTGATTTCAGCCTTGTGAGGCCTCAAGCAGAAAACTGAGGTCAGTCATGCCTGGACTTCTGGTGTATAGAAATCATGAGTTAATGCATAGGTAGTGCTTTAAACTGCTAAAGCTGGCAATTTGTTACCTGGCTGTACATGTATATATGTATATTCAATATATTGGTACAGTATGATTGCATAACAAAGAATTTGAAATTTAGAAAGATAACTGAAACTGGTATAATGATTTCTTACCAGCAGACTAATAAAAATGTTTGTAAATTTTAGGGTGCTAAGAAAACTGCTTAATGATTTAAAATAACTTGGTAAATCAGGTGTGGTGGCACAAGCCTATAATTCCAGTATTTGAGAGGCTGGGATAAGAGGATTACAGGTTTGAGGATAGCCTCAGCAACACAGCAAGACTCTGAACAACCTAGCAAAACTGTTTTAAAATAAAAACTAAGGTCAGGTGTGGTGGCCCATACTTGCATACCATACTCTGATTGGGCTCTTGTTCCCACCTGTGTCATGACAAAAAGCAATTCATATTTTAACTTTATAATTACTTTCATCACAATGGAAAAATAACTTGTAAATTACTTTTCTATGTTAGCAGTTTATTTTCCACTTTTTTGGGGGAGGGGGCAATGCTGGGGATTGAACCCAAGGCCTTTCCTAGGCTAAGCAAAGGCTCTAAAACTAATACTTGAGAGGCTGAGATAGGAGGATCACAGGTTTGAGGACAGCCTCAGCAAGTAGTGAGACTCATCAACCTAGTGAGACCTTGTTTCAAAATAAAAAATAAAATAGGACTAGAGGTGTAGCTTGGAGGTAGAATGCCTTTGGGATCAATCTCCAGTAACACACACACACGGTAATATTTTATTCAATTAATTATTATTATTTTTGCGGTACTGGGGATTGAACCCAGGGGTATTCTATCTCTGAGCCACACCCTCAGCTCTATTTTTAATTCTTTATTTTTTTTTTATTTTTTATTTTTTTGTGGTACTGGGGATTGAACTCAGGGGCATTCTACCTCTGAGCTACATCCCCAGCCCTATTTTTTATTCTTTATTTTGAAACCGAGTCTCACTAAGTTGCGGAGTGCCTCACTAGATAGCTGAGGCTGGCCGCGAACCCGGATCCTCCGGTCTCAGCCTCCCGAATGCTGGGATTACAAGCGCCCGCCACCACGCCCAGCTTAATTCTTTATTTTTGAAACAGGGTCTCACTAAGTTGCAGAGGGCCTAAGTAGCTGAGGCTGCCTGCGAACTTGTGATCCTCCTGTCCCAGCCTCCCAAGTACTGGGATTACAAGCGTGTACCACCATGCCTTGTTTTACTTGGTAATACTTTAGACACAACTCTCTAGAATCTGATTATACTTTCTTTTTTTTTTTTTTTTTTTTGTGGTACTGAGAATTGAGCCCAGGGTCATTCTACCTCCAACACCTATCTTATTTTTATTTTGAAACAGGGTCTCACTAAGTTGATGAGAATCTCCCTATTGCTGAGGCTGTCCTCGAACCTGTGAATCCTCCTGTCTCAGCCTCCCAAGTACTGGGTTTATAAGTGTGTGCCACCACACTCGGTTTGATTATACTTTCTTTGAAAAGCAAAGGTATGTAAAGTGTAGCAATATTACCTTAATGTCACGGGTTTCATATGCTATCCGGTGGTCAGTGACTCTATCCTGAGTGAAATTATATGTCCGAATTCTCTCTGATTGGGCTCTTGTTCCCACCTGTGTCATGACAAAAAGCAATTCATATTTTAACTTTATAATTACTTTCATCACAATGGAAAAATAACTTGTAAATTACTTTTCTATGTTAGCAGTTTATTTTCCACTTTTTTAGGGGTGGGGGCAATGCTGGGGATTGAACCCAAGGCCTTTCCTAGGCTAAGCAAAGGCTCTAAAACTAACTAAGCTATATCCTTAGCCCTTTATTTTATTTTGAGACAAGGTCTTATGCAGTTTCTCAGGCTGGTCTTGAATTTGTAATCCTCCTGCCTCAGCCTCCCAAGCAGCTGGGATTACAGGTATGTGCCACCATGCCAGGTAAGCATTTTCTAAAAGTCAAATATACAAAGCAATTAAGAGAAGACCAGGCAGAACTTAATGTTAAAACTACAGGTTTAAGCCAGGTGTCGTTGTGCACAAATATGCATATTTGTGGTACTGGGGACTGAACTCAGTGGCATTCTATCTCTGAGCTATACCCCTGGCTCTATTTTTTTATTTTTTAGTTTAATACAGGGTTTTAGCCAGGCATAGTGGCGCAGGTTTGTAATCCCAGTACTTGGGAGGCTGAGACAGGAGGATCAGAGGTTCGTGACTAGCCTCAGCAACTTAGTGAGGCCATTTGCAACAAAGTGAGACCCTGTTTCAAAATGAAAAAATAAAATAGGGATGGGGTTATAGCCCAGAGGTAGAATATCCCTAGGTTCCATCTCCAGTACCACAAAAATAAAATAAAATAGGGTTGGGGGTGTAGTGCAGAGGTAGAATGCCCCTGGGTTCCATTCCCTGTACCATACAAAAACAAAAAAAACAAAAAAAAAACAAAACAAAAAAAAACACAGAGTTTCACAACAAGGTGTGGGAGTGCACTCTTGTAATCCCAGTACTTAGGAGGCTGAGACAGGAAGATCACAGTTAGACTCTCATCAACCTAGGGAGACCATGTTTCAAGATAAAAAAGAATAAAATAGAACTCAGGGTATAACTCAGAGGTAGAATGCCCCTGGGTTCAATCTCCAGTACCACACACACACACACACAAAAAAAACCCTTAAAAATAAAAATAAAACAGGGTCTCACTAAGTTGCAGAGGACCTTGCTAAATTACTGAGACTGACTTCAAACCTGCTATCCTCCTCTCTCAGACTCTCAAGTACCAGGATTATGGGCATGCGCCGCTACGCCTGGCTATAACTCCAAATATTTAAAACCTAATCAAACCTAATCATTGTTTACACACCAATCAGTTCTTCCTCCTGTTTTTTTTTTTTTTTTGCAGTACTGACTGGGGATTGAACTCAGGGGCATTCTACCACTGAGCTATACCCCCAACCCTATTTTTTTTATTCTTTATTTTGAAACAGGGTTTCAATAAGTTGCAGAGTGCCTCATTAGGTAGCTGAGGCTGGCCTCGAACCTGGATCCTCGGGTCTCAGCCTCCCAAATGCTGGGATTACAAGCGTGAGTCACCATGCCCAGCCTTCCTACTGGTTTCTTTCTTTTTTTTTTTTTTTTGTGGTACTGGGGATTGAACTCAGGGGCATTCTACCTCCGAGCTACATCCCCAGCCCTATTTTTTATTCTTTATTTTGAAACAGGGTCTCACTAAGTTGTGGAGTGCCTCACTAGGTAGCTGAGGCTGGCCACGAACCTGGATCCTCCGGTCTCAGCCTCCCAAATGCTGGGATTACAAGCATGCGCCACCATGCCCAGCTTCTTCCTACTGTTTTTTTTTTTTTCTTTATTTTGAAACCAAGTCTCACTAAGTTGCGGAGTGCCTCACTAGGTAGCTGAGGCTGGCCATGAACCCGGATACTCCGGTCTCAGCCTCCCGAATGCTGGGATTACAAGTGTGCGCCACCATGCTCGGCTCCCTACTGGTTTTTATAAATGACGCCACCATGTGCTCCCTTTTATTTAAGTAGAAACTCTAACATTATACAATTTAATGACAATTTTATGGGAGCTTACTATACCAGGCCTGAATACAGACTCTTCGAGAGAGAACACTTTCAATTCATCTCATTTTCTGTTTCCCTTCCTTTCCCTTCCCTTCCTTCCCTTTCCTTCCCTCCCTTTTCTTCATTTTCTTTTATGGTACTGGGGATTGAACTCAGGGGCATTCTACTGCCAAGCTATACCCCCAGCCCTATTTTTTATTCTTTATTTTGAAACAGGGTCTCACTAAGTTGTGGAGTGCCTCACTAGGTAGCTGAGGCTGGCTGCAAACCTGGATCCTCCTGTCTCAGCCTCCCAAATGCTGGGATTACAAGCGTGTGCCACCACACCTGGCTCCTTTTCTTCACTTTCGATTCATCTCATTTTGTGTTCTCTTTCTCTCTCTTTCTTTTGGATTGAGCCCTGGGGCATTCTACATCCAAGCTATACCCCAAATCGTTTTCCATTTTAAAACAGGGTCTCACTAAGTTATGGAGAGCCTCACTAAGTAGCTGAGGCTGGCAGAGAACCCGGATCCTCTTGTCTCAGCCTCCCAAGTGCTGGGATTACAAGCGTTCGATACCACGTCTGGCTTAAATCGCTCTCACTTTTTAGAAAAGATATTTCCATAACTTTTTTTTGTAGTACTGGGGATTGAACCCAGGGGCTTTCTACCTCCGAGTTATACCCCCAGCCCTAGTTTTATTCTTCATTTTGAAAAAGGGTCTCACTAAATTGCGGAGGGCCTCACTAAGTAGCTGAGGTGGGCTGCGAACCTGCAATCCTCCCATCTCAGCCTCCCAACTACAGGGGATAACAAGCCTGGCAATAACTCGCTTTCTTAAGCCCTAAAGCAAGCAATATGAAACTAAATGCCAATTACCCAGAGAATCTTTTTAAGTTACAGACTGCTAAGCCTGACCTGATATATATATATATATATATATATATATATATATATATATATATATATATTTATTTATTTATTTATTTATTTATTTTTTTTTTTTTTGCGGTACTGAGGATTGAACTCAGGGGTATTCTACCTCCGAGCTATACCCCCAGTCCTATTTTTTTTTTTTATTCTTTATTTTGAAACCAAGTCTCACTAAGTTGCGGAGTGCCTCACTAGGTAGCTGAGGCTGGCCGCGAACCCGGATCCTCCGGTCTCAGCCTCCCGAATGCTGCGCCACCACGCCAGGCTCTGACCTGAGATATATTGATTTAGGAATTCAAATATTTTGAAAGACACTCCCCAGGCTATCCATTCTCATAATTGGACACGTTTGGAAACTATGATCCTCAAGACCATAGTTGCAGCCAAGACCCCAGTTGGGATCAACTAGAACAGATCCAGGGGATGGAATGGGCCAGCAGGAACTTACAAAGCTCTTTGGGTGACAGGAAAAGCTAGGGCTGGGCACTGGGCATCCTGCCTTCTGTATAAGAGCTACTGTGCATACTGGTTGATAGAAACACTTCTGAGCTTTAGAAGTCTCTATTAAAACAGTCCAGGCAAATGGACCAGGCTCCTCAAATCATACTACTGAAGAAGATACACTCAGTTTGCATAAAGCCAATCTAAATACTTGCTTTAGGCTGCGCGTGGTGGCGCACACTTGTAATCCCAGAACTTGGGAGGCTGAGACAGGAGGATCACAGGTTCTCGGCCAGCTTCAGCTACTTAGTGAGGCCCTCTGCAACTCAATGAGAGAGACTCTGTTTCAAAATAAAAAATAAAATAGGGCTGGGGTGTAGCTCGGAGGTATAATGCCCCTGGGCTCAATCCCCATTACCAAAAGAAAACAAAAACAAAAACAAATTTGCTTTAAAAATTGGTATGTGTGGGGAAGGAGGGAGTAGGGAGGGAGCCAGGGGAAAGCCCACCAAGTGCTGTGTGCATGTAGGTCACTATCAGTATGAGCTGTATTATGGTGTGAGACTATAATGTGCCAATAAGAGGATAAAATAAATAAATAGATTAATAAATAAAATAAAAATTGCTAGCCAGGCGTGGTGGCGCACGCTTGTAATCCCAGTACTTGGGAGTCTGAAACCGAAGGATCCGGGTTTGTGGCCAGCCTCAGCTACTTAGTGAGGCACTCTGCAACTCAGTGAGACCCTGTTTCAAAATAAAGAATAAAAAATAGGGCTGGGGGTGTAGCTCGGAGGTAGAATGCCCCTGAGTTCAATCTCCAGTACCACACACACACAAAAAAGTGGCAGAATTCACAGTATTTAAGTTATTTACTTGTTAAAAAGTAATAATATACAAATGAAGCCAGTCATGGTGGCACATGCTTGTAATCCCAGTACTTGGGAGGCTGAGACAGGAGGATCCAGGTTTGTGGCCAGCCTCAGCTACTTAGTGAGGCATGCCACAACTTAGGGAGACCCTGTTTCAAAACAAAGAATAAAAAAAAAAAAAATTGGGCTGAGGCTGTAGCTTGAAGGTAAAATGTCTCTGGGTTCAATTCCCAGCACCACACACACAGAAAAAAAAAATTGTATACAAATGAATACTTATATCTGCAAATGTATACTGATGCTGTTCTACAACCTGAGATTACCATACATAGAGCGTTTTTTTCTTCTTCTTTTTTTTTTTTTTTTTTTTTTTTTGTGGTGCTAGGGATTGAACCCAAGGGCATTCTACCTCTGAGCTACACTCCCAGCTCTATTTTATTTTGAAACAGGGTCTCACTAAGTTGCTTAGGGCCTCACTAAGTTCCTGAGGCTGTCCTTGAACCTGAGATCCTCTGGTGTTAGCCTCCGCAGTACTGGGATGTAGTGTTTAAATTAGTATACTAAATAAGTCTTACCTGAAGTTTTCTAGCACTTTGTTGTTGAGACTTGTCCTTCTCAATTATCTGTTGGTAGAGTCTCGCTCTCAATACACGCAAAGCTATGTCTTTATTTTTTAGCTGTGATCGTTCTTGCTGACATTCTACTACTAGACCTGAAAAACAACAGAGATCAGAGGCCAACTGTAGCCTCCACAGGATAAATTAAGGTAGAACTGAGGAACATTTTAAAGAGAAAAGGTTAATCAGGAAAAAAATCACAAAAGATAAAAATGTTTTATTTTATTTTATTTTTTGCGGTATGGGGGTTGAACTCATGGACATTCTACCTCCGAGCTACACCCCCAGCCCTATTTTTTATTCTTTATTTTGAAACCGAGTCTCACTAAGTTGCAGAGTGCCTCACTAGGTAGCTGAGGCTGGCCGCGAACCCGGATCCTCCAGTCTCAGCCTCCCGAATGCTGGGATTACAAGCGTGCGCCACCACGCCCGGCTGATAAAAATGTTTTAAATTTAGCACGCCCTGCTGATGTAAATTGATGGTAGTAGCTGTAGATAGTGGTTTAGATAATGACATCTGAGATATTTCAGATGAGAAGACAAAGCAGTAGGTGATTATACAGATTTTCATTCCCTGACTCTGAATCTCCCTTGCAGCTCCTCCAGGTATTTCTTTTCTTTCCCCTGGAGATTCAACTTGGAGATGTTCTACCTCTGAGCTCAACCTTAGCCCTATTTTTAATTTTAAAACAGTGTCTCGCCAGATGTGGTGGTGCATGCTTGTAATCCCAGTATTTGGGAGGCTGAGATAGGAGGATCGCAGGTTCCTAGTGAGACGCTCTACCTCTGAGCTACATGCCCAGTCCTTTTTATTTTTTATTTGGAAACAGGGTATCACTAAGTTGCTGAGGGTCTCTAAATTGCTGAGGCTGACTTTCAACCTGTGATTCTCCCTCCAGTCTCAAGTACTAGGATTACAGGTGTGCATCACCATTCCCAGCCCTCCAGGTAATTCTATAGTTCAAGGAAGAGCAAGCCACTGCCACCTCCTATGAAGAGCTGCTCCATTTTCCTTCTTCTACTCTAGGAGAACAAGGCCTTTCCCCTTTTAGTCACAAATACAGAGCTGATGTTTTAAAAATAACTTTATATAATGAAACCAAAGGAAGGAAGCTACTCAAAGTGTGTGTGTGTGTGTGTGTGTGTGTGTGTGTGTGTGTGTGTATGTATGTGTGTGTTACTGGGGAATGAACACAAGGGCATGCTACCTATGCTACCTCTGAGCTACACCCCCAGCCCTGTTTTATTTCTTATTTTGAAATAGGGTCTCAGTAAGCTACAGAGAGCTTTGCTTAATTGCCGAGGCTGTCGGTGAACCTGCATCCTCCAGTCTCAGCCAAGTTCTGGGATTACAAGTGTGCAACACCACACCCAGCTATTCAAAGTCTTTAAATGGAAAAGTTTATATTTATAGTGTCTAGGCTTCTAAGTTGTTTAGGTTTTGAATTACCACATTGTTCTGAACTGAGTTAGTTTAGCTACATCTTCCAGGCATTTGATGGAGCTCTATTTATTTATTATTTCTTAAATTTATTTATGGTACTGGGATGAAACCTAGGGGCCTTCTACCTCTGGGCTACACCCCTAGCCCTATTTTATTTGGAAAGAGGATCTCACTATTTGCTGAGAAACTTGGCCAGTTGCTGAGGCTAGCTTCAAATCTGAGAACCTCCTGTCTCAGCCTCCCAAGTACTGGAAGTACAGGCAAGAAAAGAAATTATAGCCAGGTATGGTGACAAACGCTTGTAATCCCAATACTTGAGGTAGGCTGAGACAGGAGGATTGCAGGTTCGAAGCCAGCCTTGGAAATTTAGGGAGGCCCTCTGCAACTTAGTGAGACTCTGTTTCCAAATAAGATATAAAATCAGGCTGGGAGTATAACTTGGAGGTAGAATGCCTCTGGGTTCAATCCCCAGTACCAAAAAGAAAAAACAAAAAACAAAAGGAAAAGAAGTCATAATATACTATGAGCTTAGCAGCAAACATGGTTTATCTGTTCATTATATGAAAACAGTAAAGAGAGCCGGGCGTGGTGGTGCACGCTTGTAATCCCCGTACTTGAGAGGCTGAGATGGAAGGATTGTAGGTTCAAGGTAAGCCACAGCAATTTAATGAGGCTTTCAGCAACTGAGACCCTGTTTCAAAATAAATAAAATAGGTTGGGGGGGGGGGTGTAGCTTGGAGGTAGAATGCCCCTGAATTCAATCTCCAGTACCATAAACAAACAAACATCAAAACAAAACCAAACAAAAAAAGTAAAGATTAATCTTTTAAAATTCAAATATTTGAGGGGGAAACATCACACATAAGAGCCCAAATCTTTATCTACTGCATTAAAAAGTCAACATATTGCTGGGTGTGGTAACACATGTTTGTAATCCCAGTACTTGGGAAGCCGAGGCAGGAGGATCACAGGTTCTTGGCCAGCCTCAGCATCTTAGCAAAGTCCTATGCAACTTGGTGAGAGCCTGTTTCAAAATAAAATAAAAATAAGGCTGGGGGTGTAGCTCAGAGGTAGAATGCCCCTGAGTTCAATCCTCAGTAACACATTCATGCACAAAAAAAGAAGTTACCATATCTCTATAATTTATCAGAAGAGTACTATATTGCTAATTATTTAGAAATATTGAGATAATTACAAGAAATAGCTAAAAGAATTTAAAAAGGTTGCTTCCAGGAAATGGAAATTTAGAGTCAAGGAAGGAGAAGGGTAGGTGGAAGCAGACCTACCACCAAAAAAGAAGGAGCTGCTCTTTCTTGTTATAGGACCTTGCCATTGGACTTTTAGAAATACATACATGTAATATAAAAAGTAAGCCAGACATGGTGGTGCAGGCCTAAAATCCTAATACTTGGGAGGCTAAGATAGGAGGATCACAGGTTTGAGGCCAGCCTCAGCAATGTAGTGAGGTCTTCTGCAACTTAGTGAGATCTTATTTCAAAATAAAAATAGGGCTAAAGGTGTAGCTCAGAAGTAGAATGCCTCTGGATTCAATCCCCAGGACCATATACACATATGCACACACAAAAAAGTAATTCAAAACAGGAAAGAAATAAAGTAAAAAATCTGAAAAATGATAGAAATACGGTCAGTCCACTGCAAAACAGTGTTTTGACCAACAACAGACTGTATTTTGATGGTTGTCCCATAAAATTATATTACCTAGTGACTTTGTAGCCATCTTAGTTTTGTTATTGTTGTTATTGTGGTATTGGGGATTGAACCCAGGGGCATTCTACCTCTGTGCTACACATCCAGCCCTATTTGATTTTTATTTTGAAACAGGTTCTCACTAGGTTGATGAGAGTCTCACAACTTGTGGAGGCTGTTCTTGAATCTTCATTTTCCAATCTCAACCTCCCAAGTGCTGAGACTAAGTATGTGGCCACCATGCCTTGCTTCATTTTAGTTTTTGAACGTCTACAATGTGTGCACAACAATGGAATTGTATAATGATGCATTTCTTAGAACACTTCCTGAGAGTCAAGCAATGCATTTAAAATCATAACAGGAGCCGCGCATAGTGGTGCATGCTTGTAATCCCAGTACTTGGCAGCATGAGACAAGAGGATGGAATGTTTGAGGCCAGCCTCAGCAATTTAGTGAGATCTTCAGTAATTTAGCCAGACTGTTTCAAAATAAAAATAAGAGCAGGGTGTGGTGGTACACGCCAGTAATCCCAGTACTTGGGAGCCTGAAGACAGTAGGATTGCAGGTTTGAGGCGAGCCTCAGCAACCTATGAAACCCTGTTATATTAAAAAAAAAAAAAAAGGGGGCTGGAGTATAGCTCAGGGGTAGAACACCAGTGGATTCAACCCCCAGCACCATGAATAAATAAATAAATAAAATAAAATATGGCTGGGGATATAGCTTAGAGGTAGAATGCCCCGGGTTCAATCCCCAGTACCAAAAGAAAAATCATATTAAGGACTCTGAAACTATCTCATTGTATACCAAGATTACCAACATAAAAAATAACAGCAAAATGCAGCAGAGCCTTGTAGAGCTGGTGGTCAAACTACAAGGAGACAAAGATCTATAGAGGTGGCGTGTCCAATACTGCCTCTGTTTCATTAGATTTTTGGGCTGGAGACCCTCTAGTTGCTCACCCTTGTTCATCATACCTGGGAAGCTTCTCTGAATAGGTCTGCTCATATCTGCATCCTTTGCAAGAGACACCTTTTCCAAACAGAAGGGAATATAAACACAATGGGGACCTTGGATACACAATCCCAGTGTCAACTTTAAAGGTTTTATACAAGGAATCAGATACTAATCTAGGACTACTTCCATCCAAATGCTGAAGAGGTAAGATGTGGAAAAAAAAAAGCACAAAAACAAAGGGACTTGCTTACCTGTGGGGATATGGACGAGCCTGACAGCACTGTCTGTTGTATTAACATGCTGCCCTCCTGCTCCTTTGGCTCGAAATGTATCTACTCGCAAATCCCTGGGATCCACTTTCACGTCTACCTAGAACAAAAGGTATAATGTAAGTAAATTCTACACTCCATGAATTCTGTGTGTGTGTGTGTGTGTGTGTGTGTGTGTGTGTGTGTGTGTGTGGTGCTGGGGATTGAGCTTGGGGATATTCTACCTCTGAGTTATACTCCTAGCCCTGTTTATTTTTTGTTTGAGAACAGGTTCTCACCAAGTTGTTGAGAGCATTGCTAAGTTGCTGAGGCTGGCTTTGAACCTGCAATCCTCCTGTCTCAGCCTCCCAATAACTAGGATTACAGGCATGTGCCACCATGCCCAGCTCCATAAATGCTTTAATATTAAATTTTATCCTGATATTTTTCAATAAGCTAAACTTTCGTGTTAAGATAATTCATATACTTAGGAGGCTGAGGCAGGAGTATTGCAGGCTCAAGGCCAACCTCAGCAATTTAGTAAGATCTTGTTTAAAAAAAAAAAAAAAAAAAAGCCGGGCATGGTGGTACATACTTGTAATCCCAGTACTTGGAAGGCTGAGACAGGACTGCAGGTTTGCAGCTAGCCTCAGCAATTTAGTGAGGCACTCCTCAACTTAGTGAGACCCTGTTTCAAAATAAAGAATAAAAATAGGGCTGGCGGTGTAGCTCGGAGTTAGAATGCCCCTAGGTTAAATCCCCAATACTGCAAAAATATAAATCAATTATTTAAAAAAAAAAAAACAGAGCCAGGTGTGGTGGCGCACGCTTGTAATCCCAGTACTTGGGAGGCTGAGACAGGAGGATCTAGGTTCGCAGCCAGCCTCAGCTACTTAGTGAGGCTCTCCGCAACTTAGGGAGACACTGTTTCAAAATAAAGAATAGGGGGCTGGGGATTTAGCTCAGTGGCAGAGCGCTTGCCTAGCACGCGCAAAGCCCTGGGTTCTATCCTTGGCCTTGTAAAAAACAATATGAAAAATATAAGAAAAAAAAACCAACAACAAAAACACAAAATAAAGAATAAAAAATAGGACTGGGGGTGTAGCTTGGAGGTAGAATGCCCCTGGGCTCAATCCCCAGTACCACCAAAAAAAAAAAAAAAAAGGGGCTGGGGTTGTAGGTCAGAGGTAGAACGCATCTGGGTTCAATTTCCAATACCAAAAAGAAAAAGAAAAAAGATAATTCATAGTCATTAGACTAAAAGATAAATAACTTAAACCAAATAAAGAACCAAAAGGGAGCCGGGCGTGGTGGCGCACGCTTGTAATCCCAGCATTCGGGAGGCTGAGACCGGAAGATCCGGGTTCGCGGCCAGCCTCAGCTAACTAGTGAGGCCCTCCGCAACTTAGAGAGACTCGGTTTCAAAATAAAGAATAAAAAATAGGGCTGGGGGTATAGCTCGGAGGTAGAATGCCCCTGAGTTCAACCCCCAGTGCCGCAAAAAAAAAAAAAAAAGAACCAAAAGGTCCCTATTTTGATGGGATGCTATTTTTTAACACTGACTTAGGATATCATGAGATCACTGAGTTATGTGATCTTTCAGAAGGTTTATCATCTATCACCCCAGAGTTCTATTACATAGAACATACAAAATGCATATAAAACACATGCAAACACAGACATACACTCCTGGTGAGGGTACCTCATCTGGTTGAGGGAGGACAATAACTGACATTGTTCCTGTGTGAATACGTTGCATCCTTGATGACAGGCCCACCTCAGGGATCCGCTGAACTCGGTGAATCCCACCTTCATATTTCAAATGCTTATACACATTATCACCAGAAATTCGAGCGGCTGCATGATGTAGTCCGCCTAGGAAAACAATTCAGAAATATTAATGAATTCTATGTTGGAAGGAATGAGGATACTAAAAGTCCTTAATCTAATGCCTGAATGTGATTATAGAACCTGAGATGACAGCCAGGCGTGACGAGGCTGAGCAGGAGGATCGCAGGTTCAAGGCTAGCCTCAGCAACGTTTGAGGCCCTCTGCAACTTAGTGAGACCCTGTTTCAAAATAAAGAATAAAATAGGGCTGGGGGTGTAGCTCGGAGATAGAATGCCCAAGTTCAATCCCCAGTACCACAAAAAAAAAAAAAGAAAGAACCTGAGATGAGAATATAAAGTAGGTATAAAACTACATTTTGCTGCCAAGCATGGTGGTGCACGCCTGTAATCCAAGTACTTGGGAGGCTGAGATAGGAGGATTGCAGGTTCAAGGACAGCCTCAGCAGTATAGTGAGACTCTCAGCAACCTAGCGAGACCCTATTTCAAAACAACAAATAAAGCTGGGCATGGTGGTGCACTCTTGGAATCCCAGTACTTGGGAGGCTGAGACGGGAGGATTACAGGTTCAAGGACAGCCTCAGCAAGTAGTCAGACTCTCATCAACCTAGTGAGACCCTGTTTCAAAATAAAAATAAAAATATGGCTGGGGGTGTAGCTCGGAGGTCGAATGCTCTGAGTTCAATCTCTAGTATTACAAAAAAAAAAAAAAAAAAAGGAATGAGGTGTATAGTATAGCTTATAGATCGTCCCTAAGCTCAATCCTTAGCACCAAAACAAAACAAAAAAAACCCCTACATTTTCCCAATGTAAATATATAACATATAAAGGGCAATACCAAAATATTATTTATGGTTATCTCTGAGGAATAAAGATAGAGTAATAGTAGATTTTATATAGTTCTTGTTTATAAATATTCTATAATTTTTACTGTTATGATAAGAAAAAATACTATTGGGGGAAAAACACTGGGACATTTTCTTCATTGAATTATCCTATATAGCCTTGGGCAAATATGGTACAAGAACACTCAATAACACAATAATTTCATGTTGAATAACTTTATAGGCTCTCCCAAGTTTTTAAGAATTTATTGAAAGTTCTTGTTTTCCTGTGAAGATTATCACAGCAAAATTGTATGTGTGTATGTGTTTGTGTGTATGTGTGTGATCCTGGGGATTGAACCCAAGGGCATTCTACCTCTGAGCTACACCCCCAACCCTATTTTTTTTTTTTTTTTTTTTTTATGCGGTACTGGGGACTGAACTCAGGGGCATTCTACCTCCGAGCTATACTCCCAGCCCTATTTTTTATTCTTTATTTTGAAACCGAGTCTCACTAAGTTGCGGAGTGCCTCACTAGGTAGCTGAGGCTGGCCGCGAACCCGGATCCTCCGGTCTCAGCCTCCCAAATGCTGGGATTACAAGCGTGCGCCACCACGCCCAGCTCTATTTTTTTTTTTAAATAGGGTCTCACTAGGTTGATGAAAGTCTCACTACTTGCTGAGGCTGTCCTTGAACCTGTGATCCTCCTGTCTCAGCCTTCTAAGTACTGGGATTACAGGTGTGTGCCACCACATACCTGGCTTAAAAATTTTTTTGGCACTATGGATTGGTTGCTTTTTAGGTACAGTATGTTGGCTTTTTGTCACTGTGACAAAATAACTGAGAAAAACAACTTAAAGGAGGAAAGATCATGTTTTCAGAGGTTTCATTCCAAGGTTGGCTGGCTCCCTGGCTCTGGCCTGAAGAGAGACAGAATATCATGGCAGTGGGAGGACATGGTGCAGCAAAGTGGCTTATCTCAAGGCCGGCAGGAGGCATAGAGAGAGAGAGAGAGAGAGAGGATCCAGAGACAAGATAAGCCCCTGGAGTACATGCCCCCAGCGACCTACTTCCTTCAAGTAGGCCCCGCCTCCTAAAATTTCCACCACCTTCCAAAAGTGCCATCTGCTGGGGAGCAAGCTTTCAACACCTGAGACTTTCAGGGACATTTCAGATCCAAACTGTAACAAGGAACTTGGGCTGCTGGCCTATAGAATTTCCAACAGCCTGTTTTTGCTGATTCTTGCATTGTCTGCATATTTTTTTTTACGGTACTGGGGATTGAACTCAGGGGCATTCTACCTCTGAGCTATATCCCCAGCCCTATTTTTTATTCTTTATTTTTTAACAGGGTCTCACTAAGTTGCGGAGTGCCTCACTAGGTAGTTGAACCCAGATTCTCCGTCTCAGCCTCCCAAATGCTGGGATTACAATCGTGTGCCACCATGCCCGGCTCGTCTGCATATTTTTGGTGTGGTTCATCCTCCTCTGCTGCCTTCCATAATTGGCTATAATTCTGCAGCTGGGTCCAGAGACTAGATCAGACATCAGCTTAAGCCCCTTTTGTTCACTGGACCTAGAACTGTTTTTTTTAATACAGATTAAGAATTCATTAGGGCTCCTATTATTTCGCATCTAGGAACACTATGATCAATGTCGTAACTCTGTAAGAGTCAGGCTATTCTGATTGCTGCTTTGAATCTGCCATCCAGTAACTATGCCCACCATGCCTTTGGCAGGTGAGTGATGCCAATGGGCTATGCTATCCTGGAATCCATTTACTCCAACTGCATATAGGTTTCCCAATTCAATCAACAAAGCTCCCACTGTACGGTCTGGCCTATACACAAGCGTGATCACAGAGCTCTTTAGTGATGATAGGACTCCCTTCACACATTTATTTCTCCCATCATGAAAGGTATATCTTCTAGATACATAAAATTAACCATTACATAGCCAGATGCAGTGGCACATGCCTTTAATACCAGTACTTGTGAGGCTGAGATAGGAAGATTGCAAGTTTGAGGCCAACCTGGGCAATTTAGTAAGAACCTATCACAAAATAAAAATAAAAAGGGCTGGGAGTGTATCTCAGTGGTAGAGTGCCATTGGATTTGGTTGCCAACACCACACACATACACACACACACACACACACACACACCACACATACACACACAAAAGAATTAATAAATTTTTGCATGAAACTTTCTTTTCAATCTTATTTTTAGTGTTGTGTGGATATTTGCAAGTTCCTATTTCAATGAAATGTAAAAAATATATGACTTTATATATAAATGTGTAGGACTAAATATATATGTATATATATAGTGTGTGTTTGTGTATGTACCTGTGATCCTCTTGTCTCAGTCTCCCAAGTACTGGGATTACAACTATGCGTCTTTTTGGGGATTGAACCCAGGGGCATTCTACCTCCAACCTACACCCCCAGTCCTATTTTTTATTTTGAAAGAGGGTCTCACTAAGTTGCAGAGAGCCTCATTAAGTAGCTGAGGCTGACCTCGAACCCGGATCCTCCAGTCTCAGCCTCCCAAGTACTGGGATTACAAGTGTGCGCCACCACGCCCGGCTTATTCTTGAAAGTTCTATTCAAAATATGTACATCTCAGAGGTCACTGATGATACTCCCACTATCTCTCCTCTCCCTCTCTTTCTTTCTCTCTCTCTCTCTCTCTCTCTCTCTCTCTCTCTCTCTCTCTTTCGGTACTGGAGGTTGAACCTTGAGGCATTCTACCTCTAAACTATACCCTGCCGTATTTTATTTTTTATTTTGAAACAGAGTCTCACTAACTTGCTGAGGCTGGCCTCCCAAGTACTGGGATTACAGGTATGCACCGCCATGCCCGGCTTACTCTCTCTTTAGAATGCTGTTGTTTCTGATTATATTCACCTTGAAATTCTCCTCTTTTGCCTCCATTATACAGTTCTTATCCTTTTCCTGAATATCTGACTTCTCTTTTTCTTATTCTCTTAGAATATCTTATTCTCTTAGAATCACAGATATATCTGTGCTAATAACTATCAAATGTATTTAGTAAATTCTGTTCTCTCAGAAAAGGTCTGGTTGCACAATTCAGTGTTTACTGATATTTCTAAGTGGATACTCCCTATAACCTCTAACTTAATTAAAAAACTATCTCATCAGGGGCTGGGGATGTAGCTCAGTGGAAGAAAACATGCCTAGCACTTGCAAAGCCCTGGGTTCCGTCCCCAGCACAACAACTACGATACAAGGAAAACCACTCATCATCATCCTTCCCAAGTAGGCTCTGCTTTCCAACTTCTATTCCATTCTTTTTTTTTTTTTGCGGTACAGGGAATTGAACTTGGGGGCATTCTACCTCTGAGCTACACCCCAGCCCTATTTTTTATTCTTTATTTTGAAACAGGGTCTCACTAAGTTGAGGAGTGCCTCACTAGGTAGCTGAGGCTGGCCGCGAACCTGGATCCTCCGGTCTCAGCCTCCCGAATGCTGGGATTACAAGCATGCACCACCACGCCTGGCTTACTTCTCTTCCATTTGACAGCATGAACGAACATCACAATCACTGCAGCTTAAATGATTAGATAGAATCCCTGTGGCTCATCTCTGTCAGAAGAAATTAACGGGATGTAGTGTAGCTCTGGATCAGACAGACTTAAATTTAATCCCAGGATTGTCATTACTTATGGAGTGATCTTGGATTGGTTACTTATTCTCTGAGCCTAGATCATCTATAAAATGAGATTAATAATATCTATCTCACAGGCTGTGAGGTTTTGCACTCAGGGCATACTATACAAGCAACAGCCCTTCTTGTATCCAGTTACCAAATTTTGCCCATGTGCCTTTTTAAAATCTCTCACAGCCGGGAGTGGTGGTACACGCTTGTAATACCAGTACTTGGGAGGCTGAGACCGGAGGATCCGGGTTCATGGCCAGCCTCAGCTACTTAGTGAGGCTCTCTGCAACTTATTGAGACCCTGTTTCAAAATAAAGAATAAAAACTAGGACTGGGCCGGGCGTGGTGGCGCACGCTTGTAATCCCAGCATTCGGGAGGCTGAGACTGGAGGATCCGGGTTCGCGGCCAGCCTCAGTTACCTAGTGAGGCCCTCTGCAACTTAGTGAGACTCAGTTTCAAAAATAAAGAATAAAAAATAGGGCTGGGGGTATAGCTCGGAGGTAGAATGCCCCTGAGTTCAATCTCCAGTAACACAAAAAAGCCCCCAAAAAACTAGGACTGGGGGTGTAGCTTGGAGGTAGAATGCCCCTGATTTCAATCCCCATTACCGCAAAAAACAAAACAAAAAAACACAAAAAACTCTCACATATATCCCTACTCTTTTTTTCTTTGCGACACTGGGGATGGAACCCAGGCGCATTCTACCTCCGAGCTACACCCCCAACCCTACTTTTTATTCTTTTTTTTTTTTTTTTTTTTTTGGTACTAGGGATTGAACTCAGGGGCATTTTACCTCCGAGTTATACCCCCAGTCCTATTTTTCATTCTTTATTTTGAAACAGGGTCTCACTAAGTTGCGGAGTGCCTCACTAGGTAGCTGAGGCTGGCCATGAACCCAGATCCTCTGGTCTCAGCCTCCCAAATGCTGGGATTACAAGCGTCCGCCACCACGCCTGGCTTATTTTTATTCTTTATTTTGAAACAGGGTCTCACTAAGTTGCGGAGAGCCTCACTAAGTAGCTGAGGCTGGCCACGAACCCATATCCTCCAGTCTGAGCCTCCCAAGTACTGGGATTGAACTCAGGGGCATTTTACCTCTGAGTTATACCCCCAGTCCTATTTTTTATTCTTTATTTTGAAACAGGGTCTCACTAAGTTGCGGAGTGCCTCACTAAGTATCTGAGGCTGGCCGCGAACCTGGATCCTCCAGTCTCAGCCTCCTGAATGCTGGGATTACAAGCGTGCGCCACCACACTCAGCTATACAAGTAATTTTTTTAAAACTATTTTAAAATAAAACCCAGTTGTACTTCTTCTGCAAATTATATAATTTATATTCTGTACCAAGTACAAAATACTTATGTAACATACTGGCTTTCATCTTTCCTCTACTGTTTAATTTAAGGTAATCCTCAAACCGCACATGGAGGCAAACACCTGTAATCCCAGTACTTGGGAGGCTGAGACAGGAGGATTGCAGGTTCAAAGCCAGCCTCAGCTACTTAGTGAGGCCCTTTGCAGCTTAGTGAGACCCTGTTTCAAAATAAAGATTAAAAAAATAGGGCTGAGAGTAGGGCTTGGAGGTAGAATATCTGTGGGTTCAATCCCCTTCCACAAAACAAAACAAAAAAAAGCAATCCTCTTGACCTACTTTTAGAGTTTGAGGTTTTGTATTGATAACCCTCTGTCTACTATGGTATATCACTATGTAACCAAGAAGGCAAAAACTTTCAGGTGGATTAAATAAATGGGAAAAATGATTAGAATTACTACCTGATGTTCTAGCCAGGTGTGGTGGCACATGCTTATAATTCCAATACTTGGGAAGATTAGATAGGAGGAGTGCAGGTTTGAAGACAGCCTCAGCAAGTAGCGAGACTCTCATCAACCTAGCAAGACCCTGCTTCCAATCAAAAAATAAAACAGTCCTGGGAGCCAGGAGTGGTGGCTCATGCTTGTAATCCCAGCATTTGAGAGGCTGAGACCGGAGGATCCAGGTTCACGGCCAGCCTCAGCTACCTAGTGAGGCACTCTGCAACTTAGTGAGACCCTGTTTCAAAAAAATAAAGAATAGAGCCAGGTGTGGTGGTGCACGCTTATAATCCCAGCATTTGGGAGGCTGAGACTGGAGGATCCGGGTTCGAGGCCAGCCTCAGATACTTAGTGAGGCACTCCACAACTTAGTGAGACCCTGTTTCAAAATAAAGAATAAAAAATAGGGCTGGGGGTATAGCTCGG
>PVLC010022897.1:0-20676 GCA_004027655.1 Graphiurus murinus | reverse complement strand
CAAAAAAACAAACAAACAAAAAAAAAAGATTCATGCACTGAAGTATGTTTTATATAAAGTTTATATAAAGCTCCAGCAAAATCTGCAAACGACTAGACTTAGAGAAAGAGGTCAGCAAGGTGGATAGATCTTAAAATAATATATCAAAATCAAGCATTCCCAAACATTAGTCACAATCTACTACAAAATGTAATTTAAAAAAATCTGTGACAGCAACAGGCACATAGAAATTTATCTAACAAAATATGCATGAGACCTTTATAGCAAAACTAATAAAAGCTTTGCCAAAGACATTAAAATACCTAGATAAAAGGAGAGATTAACCAACTTCATTTGTGTAAAGATACTGTTTTTCCAAAATAAAATCTCAATGTTTGTTACAGATCTTAAGGTTTTAGGTAAAGTGACATTAAAATTCATCTGGAAAATAAGAGCCAGGAACATACTTTTGAGAAAGAATTAGAAATAAACCAATGGAACAGAATAGAAAGGCTAGAAACAGACATGTAGATATTTTGGAACTTAATATACAAATGAGATAGATTTGTAAATCTCTGGAAAAGAAGCGGAATAATAGTCTTGGAACCACTGATTAATCATTCAGAAAAAAATTAAGATCTCTACATCATGTCATATATAAAAATAAATTGCAAGTAAATCACAGTACTAAATGTGAAAAGCAAACTGTAAAAGTTTTACAGGAGAATACAACATAACAGAATATCTTGATGACATATGGTAAGGAAGAATTCCTTAACAAGATAAAAAAAAGGAGTTGGGCTTATAGCTCAGTTGTAGAGTACATGCTCAGCAGGCACAGGGCTCTGAATTCAATTACCAATGCATGTGCGTGCACATGCGCACACACAGAAAGACAAAATAGGCACAACATAAAGGAAAAGGATGATATAGTTGACTAAATCAAAATATAAGCCTTAGCTGGGCTTGGCGGTGAACATCTGTAATCCCAGTACCTGGGAGGCTGAGACAGGAGGATCGCAGGTTTGAGGCCAGTCTCACGAACTTGGCAAGACCCTCAGCAACTAGGCAAGATCCTGCTTCAAAATAAAAAATAAAATAGGGCTGAGGTTCTAGCTTAGAGGTAGAACACTCCTGGGTTCAATCCCCAGTACCAAAAAAAAAAAAAAAGTGTGTGTGTGTGTGTGTGTGTGTGTGTGTGTGTGTGTGTGTATGAAAGCCTCTTGTGTAGAAAGAGGCTAACTGAAAAAGCTCCCAATGCTTAAACACTGAAAATTCCCAGGAAAGTTCTATCTCCAGGAATGACCCTTGCCCAACTTGGAAGTTGAGTTCCCAACCCTTGGAACATTCTCCCTGAGATTGCTTTCCTATGTGTGAAGCATTGGGCCACTATTGCCAGTATAATCAGACAGTTGGCACTAACACCATGATAGTGGTGACTTCCTGGTGTTGCTCTTGCTTGGGGTGAGTACAGTCCGAGTCACTGAGGTCTGTCACATTGGTGCTACATGCTTACATGACTGACTCCCAATACATGACTGATTCCCAATGCAAAACCCTGGCCGCCAAGGTATGAGTGTGTTTCTTTAGTTGACAACCCTTCACATGCATCATGAGGCATCTTAACAAACTTTAACCATGAGGATAACAGCTTTTATGGCCTGAGAGTGGTGCTAGGAACTCCAGACAAAACTTCTTATGGAAAAATACACAATAAATAGAGGAGAAAGATAAGCCACAGACTAGAAGATAGAGTAGTAGTTCCTTCATATCTCCCTTTTTTTATACCAGGGATTAAACTCAGGGTCATTCTACCTCTGACCCATACCCCCAGCCCATTTTATTTTTTAGTTTGAAACAGGGTCTTTCTTGCTAAATTACTGAAGGTTTTGCTAAGTTGAGGCTAGTCTCAAACCTGTGATCCTCCTGTCTTAGTTTCCCAATACTGGGATTATAAGTGTGTGCCACATCTGGCTACCAGCTTTTCTTTAAAGCTTATTTTCAAAGGCCCTGGCAACAGTTTCTAAGGTCCTAGGAGTGTTGAGGCAGCAGTTCCTCAAATTTCTGTTTTCAGGTACCATTTATGCTCTTAAAAGTTCCTGTGGACCCCAAAAGGTCTGGTTTATATGGATCCTGTCTATCCATGTTTACTGCATTAGAAATTAAAATACTTAGCCGGGTATGGTGGTGCATGCCTGTAATCCCAGTACTTGGGAAGCTGAGACAGAAGGATCACAGGCAACTCAGTGAGGCTCCCATCAAATTAGGAAGACCCTATTTCCAAATAAAAAATAAAATAGGGCTGGGTGTTTGACTCAGAGGTAGAATGCCCCTGGACCACCAAAAAAAAAAAAAAAAGAAAGAAAGAAAAAAGAAATGAAAACACTTCCATTGACAACATATATGTAGTCATATATATATACATATATATATGTACATGTCATACATACACACACACACACACACACACACACACATATATATATATATACACACACATATATATATACACACACATACACATGCACCAGTGCCAATCAATATCATGTATGGGGAAGTGAGGAGTGGGGAGGGACCTGGGGGAAAGTTCACCAAGTGCTGTGTGCATGTATGTCACTATCACTATAAACAACATTATGATGTGAGACTGCAATGTACTAATAAAAGTATTTTTAAAAGAAATTAAAATATTTATTCATTTGTTTTTAATAGCAATAATAAAACTCATAGCGCCGGGCGTGGTGGCACACGCTTGTAATCCCAGCATTCGGGAGGCTGAGACCGGAGGATCCGGGTTCGCGGCCAGCCTCAGCTTCCTAGTGAGGCACTCCTCAACTTAGTGAGACTCGGTTTCAAAATAAAGAATAAAAAATAGGCCTGGGGGTGTAGCTCGGAGGTAGAATGCCCCTGAGTTCAATCCCCAGTACCGCAAAAAAACAAAACAAAACAAAAATAATAAAACTCATTACATTACCAACATAAATATTTTATTAATAATTGTATTTTCCAAAACAAAATAGAAAAGTGGCACTGCTTTACAACTCTGCAAATCTCTTTACGTCTGACTTAACAGTAGACAACTGGATTCTCATATCAGCTTCCACACCCAATTTGCTGTGATATCTCACATTGAAAGTCTCTTTTAAAAATCTATTGTATACTTATAAATAATGAGGGTTTTTTTGTGTGTGTGGTACTGGAGATTGAACTCAGGGGCATTCTACCTTCGAGCTATACCCCCAGCCCTATTTTTTATTCTTTATTTTGAAACCAGGTCTCACTAAGTTGCGGAGGGCCTCACTAGGTAGCTGAGGCTGTCCTCGAACCCGGATCCTCTGGTCTCAACCTTCCAAATGCTGGGATTACAAGCATGCGCCACCATGCCCGGCTTATAAATAATGAGTTTTAAAATGCAAATAAGATCACAGTATTGTGTGTGTGTAGTATTGGGGATTGAACACAGGGGCATCCTACCTCCGAGCTATTCCCTCAGCCATTTTTATTTTTTAGTTTGAAGCAGGGTCTCCACAAGTTGCTGAGAGTCTCACTAAATTGCTGAGGCTGGCCTCAAACCTGCAATCCTACTGTCTCAGTCTCCCAAGTACTGGGATTACAGGAGTGTGCCACCATGCCTGGCCTGAAAATAGTTTTGATCTTGATAAACTCTGAAAGAGTTGGATACCTAGTGTTTCCTGGGACCCACTTTGATAACCACTGTTTTACATAACTGCATTCGTTCGAAGAAAAATTTAAAGGACAGATTTATATTAACCAAGAAGATATAGATTAGTAATAGTTGTGTATGGACACAAAAATCTACGTGGCAAAAGAAAACAAGACAAAAATCCTGTAGACATACTGATATTTATACCAAATAAGATCCTTTGAATTAGTCTTACAATGCAAAATAGTGTGTGTACCTCTATAGCTGTAGCCTTGAAGACTGCACTAATTATGAACATTTAAATTTTTAAGGTTAGGTTCCAGAAATTTCTTAGGTAAGATTATAGGGGGAAAAATCAAGTTTGTAGAGCACATTTTTTTCCTGGCAAAAAGGAGGAAAGTTGAATTATACTTAATAATAGAGAAATAAGGAGCATATAGAATTTTCTTGTAAAGTAGTTCTCTTTTGGAGCAAAAACAGTAGGTATGAAACAGGAAGGAAAAGGTTTGTTATGAATCTGGAGCTGTTCATGCAGTTGACTACTCAAGGTTTCTGAACAGATCAGGTTTCTGTACATAGGAGACAGGAGGATATTTGCCTTTTAGTACACAGAAGACATCTGTTCCCCAGACACAGGAATTTCAGTAAGATGGACACACTAGTAATTTCAAGTATGAGAGAAAGAGACAGGCATGGTGTTACACACCTGTAATCCCATTACTTGGGAGGCTGAGATAGGAGGATCGCAAATTCAAGGCCAGCCTCTGCAATTTAGCGAAGCCCTCAGCAACTTAGTAAGAGCCTGTTTCAAAATAAAAAATAAGATATGACTGGGGGTATAGCTTAGAGATAAAATGCCCCTGAATTCAATACGCAGTAACACACACACACACACACACACACACACACACACACACACACACACACGAGAGAGAAATAAAAAGTGAGTAAAATTTGATTGAGGTAATTTTAAGTATTGAGAATATTAATATTTGGGAAAACATAATCAAGAGAAAACCTAAATAAGCCCTCTAGCTTCCCTTGCTTTTAGTTGACTTTAAAAATCACTAATTTTGGAGGTCACGCAGCTGAGCAATATGCTATTAGTCTCCCACAGCTTTGCAGTAAATGACGCCTCTGATGTGTGGGTTATGATGATAACGGTTGCCTAGGTTACTTCTCAGGGACTTGAAAGCTGCTTTTGTCAAAAGCGATGATTCTTCACTTGTGTCTGTGCAGGTGTCCAACGGGTCGTGACTAAAATGGTGAAAACTCCTGGCATGTCTGCCTTCATATTGCATCTGTTTCCTTTGCTACCTTAGCCGTTGGATCAGGTTGCTTCTGCTCAACTCTGCAGGCAGACATCTTAGTTGTTAAGGAGTATCTGTTCAAAAGTAGCTGCACAAAGCTGATTTACCTGAAACTTCCCTAAGCTCTCTCCTCCCTCTTTGACTGAAGATGCCAAGAAATTGTATCATCTGCAGAGAAATGGATGGAACTAGAGAATATTATGCTAAGGGAGATCAGTCAGTCTCGGAAAGTCAGGGGTTGTATGCTTTCTCTCCTATATGGAATTAGAGAGAAAATAGGAAACATTAAGAGACTTTAAATAATGTGGAGAAAGACCTGTAGACTAGAAGGAGATTGAGGGAGGAGGAAAGGGAAAACTGAGGATGGAAACAGTTCAGATAGTACTATGGCAATATATAAAGGTATTACTACCAATCTGATTAACATGTTTAGGGAGGAAGGATGGGGGTGGGGTGGGACAGGAAGGAAATACATCAAGTGCTGTGTGTGCGTATACTTATATCATATTGAACCTCACTATGATGTATACTTGGGATGCACTCATAAAAATATAAATTAAAAAAGAGTAACTAAGATATGTGCAAAATTTTTAAGGGTACTATGACCAACAGATTACCAATTACCAGGTTTGGTGACATCCTATTCCGGAGTACCAGAAAGACACCTAAAAGTCTCTAGTTATTAATCCTTTCCTAATACAAAGCCTTGCTCTTTCTCCCTTGCCTAAGGATAAAAGGAGTTTGAAATCTGTGAAAAGATTTTTTAAGGTGCTATCCTACCATCTTCTGGCTTTCAGAATAAATCTTTTTCTGAAAAATATATCTTTTTCAGAAAAACTTATCCTCATTCATTGAGTTCTGTTTCAAGAGGCGAGTAAATGGACTTGGATTCAGTAACAATAACAAACAAGACATGCTATGATGAATGGATAGAGTTAATGTGGGTTATACACAATAGAGTATTATCCAACCACAGAGAAGAATGAAATTCTTTCTTTTGCAGCAAAATGGATGAAGCCGGAAGATATTATTTTAAGTGGAATAAGCCAGGTACAGATAGCTAAGTACCAGATGTTCTCTCTCGTATGTGAAAATTAAAACGAAGTCGACCAGAATGAAGAATTACTTGAGGTCGGGAACGGTGGTAGAGAATGGATAAAGGGAGGCTGGATTTCATCAGTACACACTGCGGGAGTGTGTGGAAGCCATTAATATGTATAATTGACACGCTAATCAACAATAATTATAAAAATAACATTCAGGATGATTGTTCAAATAGTAGTGGATCTAACTGAAATAAAACTGAGAAACACTTTACATTCCAAAGAGCTCTGGCAGAGAAATAGCCATAAAAGGGAATATTCATATATATAATCTCTAAAGTAAATTTGATTTTTATATGATTCAATTTCTAACCACTGTATCTATACAGAAAAAAATGATTCCTAAAGTCCACTTTTTTTTTTTTGCAGTACTGGGGATGGAACCCAGGGGCATTCTACCTCCAAGTTACACCCCCAGCCCTATTTTTTATTATTCTTCATTTTGAAACAGGGTCTCACTAAATTGCAGAGGGCCTCACTAAGAGGCTGAGGCTGGCTGAGAACCTGCGATCCTCCTGTCTCAGCCTCCCAAGTACTGGGATTACAAGCATGCACCACCATGCCCGGCTACCAGTAATGTTTAACCCTTCCTTCCTCTAGGCTTGTCTGACTGCTTTGCTGGGATTACAAGTGTGCGCCACCACACCCAGCTAACCTTTAGATTCTTAAGCCACTTATATTGCTTGGAAACAGGTTCACTCCCTGAGAGTCCCTCTGTTATACCTTGTCTTTTAAGATTTACACCTGCACTGGACATTGTGGTACACACCTGTGATCCCAGTACTTGGGAGGCTAAGACAGGAAGATAGCAGGTTTGAGGCCAGTCTCAGCAACCTAGCAAAATCTTGTTGCAAAATGAAAAGAAAAATAGGGCTGGGGTGTAGCCTGGAGGTAAAATGCCCCTGGGCTCAATCCCCAGTAAAACACACACACACACACACACACACACACACACACACACACACTCACACACGATTTCTACCTAATGTATTGCTATGCAGACCTTTGTTGAGATATGTTAAACACTGCTCACCAGTCAGGAAGACACGTGGGCATCTTGAAAGTGGTTTTACTGAAGTGATCTCTGCCAGTGTTTGTAAGCCAGTTTTCCTTTCCTTTGTCAGCCTTACCCTTTGGGGCAGAGTTTTTCATCCTGAACACTAAGGTTAATTTGTGGCAATAAGAAACCTCACCTGGATCTTAGACAGAAATCTCTACTTTCAGAAGGATGATATTTGGGTTTAAATTCTTACTCTCATAGTCCTAAGTCTGACTCAGCTGTTTATTAGTGAAGAGTTAGGTTCATAAATCCTTTAAAAATGACAGCTGCAAATCTATTAAGGTGTTCATTAATTGGTCCAAGTATTTCCTGGTACCTGGCCTATTTAACTCATAATTAGGCCATGCTTCATTCCTCTGTCCATCAACAAGGCAAAGAAAAAATCCCTATAATCAAAGTGCTGTATTTTTGGTGTAGATCACTTAAGGATTGTTTCATTTTTTATTTTTATTTTTGGTGGTAGTGGGGATTGTACCCAGGGGCATTCTACCTGTGAGTTATACCCCCAGTCTGATTTGATTTTTATTTTGAAGCAGGGTCTCACTAGGTTGATGAGAGTCTCACTACTTGCTGAGGCTGTCCTTGAAACTGTTATTCTCCTGTCTCAGTATTGGGATTACAGGCATGTTCTACCACACCATGTTCACTTAAGGATTCTAAGTAGCATCTTTACATTTCTTTAAATATCAGCTTCACAACAGCTATTGGATTGGGTGTGTTTCTTAAACTTTTCCAGAAAGAGGTTAATTACTGAGACCCAAGAATAAATGAAGTTTCCCAGGCAGCAGTTTATATTTTATTGATTTCTATCTTTAACAGAACCTCTGCATATTTCCTGGAGCAAACATCTGGAGTTAATTGACGCCATTCAGGCAGAATATTAAAGCATTGAGAGAGCAGACAGCAACACACATGCAATCCATACTCTTCAGCCAGCAAAATTAATGGGCTAAAAGGAACCATGTAACTTGATCTCGTTGGCAAAATTCCTCAAAACTAACCTAAGTTAAGGGCTACAATTGTAATCTCCAGTCCCCTCCTATGGTGAAATATCTACTCTATATAACTCTGGTGGATAATGGCTACTTGGCTGGTATAAATAATTGAAAAGTGAACACTAACTGCTAGAAATGCCATTTCAAAAGTGCTCAGTTTTCAGCTATTTATACCAGCCAAGAAACTACTATCAACAACAGCTGTCTCTTTGTGATACTTAAAGAAATGTAAAGATGCTGCTTAGAATCCCACCTTTAGAGTGTTCTGACCATGGCACTGGCAAGGGGAACGGAGGTAGAGCCTGGCAGATTCCATGAGGTGAGGGCATGAAACTGAGAGTCAGGAAAATGAAGGCAAATAAAATTTGCAGACAAGAGTAATAAAATGGGGAGAAAAGTTCAGAAAATAATCCATAGCCAGGTGCAGTGTCACATGTCTGTAATCCCAGGGACTCAGGAAGCTAAAGCAGGAGGATCACAAGTTTGAGATCAGCCTGGGCAACTTAGGGAGACCATGTCTCAAAATATAAAATGGGGGGGGGGTGCTAGGGATGTGTCTCAGTGGTAGACCACCACTGGGTTCAATCTCCAGTACAAAAAAATTCCTAATCTCCAGAAGATCTGTTTTAAATATTCAACAGAGTACCCATCAGTGTATGTGTGAAGTGACTACCCAACACAGGAGAAAAAAATTTCAATTAGAAGTGTGGTGGCACACACTTATAATCCCAGTACTTGGGAGGCTGAGACAGGAAGATCACAGGTTTGTGGCCAGCCTCAACTACTTAGTGAGGCACTCTGCAACTTAGTGAGACCTGTTTCAAAATTAAAAAATAAAAAATAGGACTAGGGGTGTAGCTCAGAGGTAAAATGAACCTGGGTTCAATCCCTAGTACCACACACACAAAAAAAAACAAAACAAAGGAAAAGTTTTTATTACTTACACTGAGCCAGGAATAGTACCCATTATCATTAGGCAGCATAGAATAATTTCTACTAGACCAAGCATAGCTCTGGCTCCACTAAATAATTTTAATAGCAAGACATTAAAGGATCAAACTGTTCTTCCATGCAGTTTTATCACATTCCAAAACAAAGCTCAAGAAAATTTATATGTATATCAAAACATCTAACATCAAACAAGATAAAATTCAAAAAGCTTGAATGCAAACAAACATTACCAGAAATTCAAAGGAATGTGAGAATACAAAAAGGAAAAGGAAATCAAGTCGGGTGTGGTGGCCCATGCCTGTAATCCCAGTACTTGGGAGGCTAAAACAGAAGGATCACAGTTTTGATGCCAGCCTTAGCAATTTAGCAAGACTCTCAACAAACTAGTGAGGCTCTGTTTGAAAACAAAAAAGCACAAAGGGCAGAGAGGGGTTTACCTTGGAGGTAGAACACCCCTGGGTTCAATCCCCAGTACCACAAAAAAGTGGCTAATTTTTTTCAAATTTGATAACGAAAAGATTTAGGAATACCAATTAATTTGGAGCACAAGAAACATGAAAAAATCACAAGGTGCATCATAATCAATTTGAGTAAAGGAAGTGATACTGTAGGAGCAATCCAGGAAAGTCACAAGGATATATTAATAACAAAGATTTCTCATCAGTAAAAATGCAAGCAAGAAGACAAGGTAGTAGCATTTTATAATAGTCAAAACAACCATTAACTAAAGATTCTATATCCAGAGGACATATCTTTCAAAAAACAAGGCTAAAAATACTTTTTAAACAAAAGCTGGAAGGGGTCATCTCCAGGAAATTTAGATTGCAGGATATGTTAAAGGAAGCCCCTTAGATTGAAGAAAAAATGATTACATATGAAAATTCAGGTGCACACAAAGGAATGAAGAACACTAAAAATGAAAATTACAAAGGTAAATATATAATAATTTTCTTATTGTTTAAATCTATAAGAAAACTGACAATTTAGATAAAAATAGATTGTGGTATTTATAACATATGTATAATAAAATTATAGCAACAATAAAATAAATGCCTGGAGGATATAAGTGGGAGTATACTACTCTAAGGTTTTTATGCTATATGAGAGTTGATATAATATCATCGGAGGACAGAAAATGATATATTAAATGTGTTTAGCCAAAATGGTGGAGGACACCTGTAATTCCAGTCCTTGAGAGGCTGAGACAGGAGGATCACAGGTTTGAGGCCAGGCTCAGAAACTCAGTGAAACCTGTTTCCAAATAAAAAATAAAAAAGGGCCAGAGGTAAAGGTAGAATGCCCTTGGGATTAATTCTCAGTACCAAAAAATTTTTTTAAATGTGTATATAAGCCTGAAATCAACACTAAAATAAACAGAGAAAGCTAATAAGACAACAAAGGAAATAAAATAGGATAATAGTGTTGAAATAAAAAGGCATATAAAAGAGGAAAATGGAACAACAGGATAAACAGAAAAGAAATATAGCAACTGAAATCTAACCACATCTTTTGTTACATCATATGCAAGTTTTCTAAATATCCAAATTAAAGGCAGAGATTGTCAGGTTGGATGGTGATGATGATGATGATGATGATGATGATGATGATGATAACAACAACAACACAACACATGCTGCCAGGCATGGTGGAACATGCCTGTCATCCCAGTACTTGAGTGGCTGAGACAGGAGGATCACAGCTTCAAGGCTAGTCTCAGCAGTGTAGTGATACTCTCAGCAACCTGGAGAGACCCTGTTTCAAAATAAAAAAGGACTGGGGTGCTGCTCAGAGGTAGAATGTCCCTGGGTTCAATTCCCAATACCCCTGACCCCCACACACATACAAAAACATGCAGGGAGTAGTGACATGCACACCTGTAATCTCAGTACTTGGGAGACTGAGACAGGAGCATTGCACATTTGAGGGCAGCTTCAGCAATGTAGTGAGACTTGCATGAATTTAGCGAGACCTTATTTCCAAATAAAAACTAAAGTAGGGCTGGGGTTGTAGCTCAGAGGTAGAATGTCCCTGGCTTCAATTCCTAGTACCAAAATAAATATAAATAAATAAATAAGAATTTAAAAACACCCCATTTATCTGCTGCCTGAAAGCAAATGCTCATTAATAAGTATAAAGATCAAAAATAGGTTACAAGATGCTAATCAAGCTAGACTACATTAATATCAGATGAAATAGGTTTCAGTTTAAAGAATATTACCATAATTAAAGAAGTAATTTCATAATGATTAGTGTCACTTCATCAACAAAAGTACCAAAATGCATGAAGTAAAACTATCAGAAAGGTGAAGAGAAACAAACAGCTGATTATTTAAACATTAATCTCTCAATTAGTAGAAAAAGTCACAGAAAATAATAGAGATAATCAATGAAATCAAAAGCTTTTTTTAATGGGGGGGGGGTTACTGGGAATTGAATTCAGAAGTGTTCTATCTCCAAGCCATAACCCCAGCCCTATTTTATTGGGGTTTTTTTTGTTTGTTTGTTTTTAATTTTGAAACCAAGTCTATAAGTTGTTGAAATTCTCCCTAATTGCTGAGACTGGCTTCTAACCTGTGATTCTCCTGTCTGATCCTCCCAAGTACTGGGATTATAGGTGTGTGCCACCAAGCCCAGCCCAAAAACTATTTTTAAGACCAATGTGAGCTGGGCATGGTGACACATGCCTGTAATCCCAGTATTTGGGAGGCTGAGACAGGATGGCTTTTCAGCTAGCCTCAGCAACTTAGTGAGGCCCTCTGCAACTTAATGAGATCCTGTTTCCAAATAAAAATAGGGCTGGGTGTGTAGCTCAGAGGTAGAACGTCCTTGGATTCAATATCCAGTACCCCCCATGCACGCACATGCGTACACACACACACACACACACACACACACACACACACCAATGCATTGAATGAAATTCTAGCCAGATAAACTAGAAGGAAAAATATACCAGTATCAGGAATGAAAGAGTGGATATCACTACAATTCTTTAGACAGTGAGATAAGAGATTAGTATGAAAAATTATGTAGCAATAAACTCAATAACATAAATGAATTGGACAAATTCTTTGAAAGTTTCTCAAGAAGAAAGAGACACCTTGAATAGCCATTTATTTCTAAAGAACGTGTCAGGAAGCCAGGTGTAGTGGCGAACGCTTGTAATCCCAGTACTTGGGAGGCTGAGACAAGAGGATCCGGGTTCGCAGCCAGCCTCAACTACTTAGTGAGGCTCTCTACAACTTAGTAAGACCCTGTTTCAAAAATAAAGAATAAAAAATAGGACTGGGGGTGTAGCTCAGAGGTAGAATGCCCCTGGGTTCAATCCCCAGTACCTCAAGAAAAAAAAAAAAAAAAAAAAGAACTGTCAGGAGTATAATCTTCCCATAAGGAAATCTTAGGACAAAGATGACTACTAACAAATTCTACCAACATTTAAAGAGGAAATAGTGCCAATTCTACATGAACTTTTGCACAAAATGTAAGAACAGTAAGTTGTTCTCAACTCATTCAATAAGGCCAGCATGACCCTGATACCAAAGATGTTACAAGAAAATAACATACACTACAATAAAAGTAAGTACAAGTAGACCCAAGTCGTAAATGTAAAAAAAAAACCTGAAAGGTTTTAGAACATTTAGGAGGGCTTTTTTATGACCTCAAGATTAGAGAAATATTTTTTAAACAAAGAGCAATCATAAATAAAAAATCGACAAATTTGATGTATAATGTCTCTATTATGTAAGAAATTATATAAACTATAGTGAGCAGATAGTTGAAACCCTAAAGAGAATTTCAGAATATAAAAATAACTTCCACAAATCAATATGACAAAAAGTATCCATAAAAGTAGTGTTTTCATGCAAGCATGAAAAAAAATCTTAATTTCCATCAACAAAAGAACATTGAGATGATTTGGGGGGTACTCTACAAAGAGAGGATGGACCCCAACTCAAAATATGATTTGGATGTCAACATCGATGATGCTAAACACACAGCAACAGTCACGAAACAATTTATTGTTCATAATCTGAGGCTTTTAACAAAGAGCAGCATGGCTCTCAAGCACACCCAAAATGGCTTGAGAGAGCAAAGACATTGGCTTGGGTTTTTAGGGTAATTGGGATGGGGATGGGGCAAAGAATCTCTCCTGTGGTTTGAACTTTCTCTCAGTGTTTTTGCTTGTTAGTGGTGCTGGTGCTGGGAATCAGACCCAGGGCCTTGCAAATGCTAAGCACACACCCTACCACTAAGCTATATCCCCAGCCCCCTCACTGGTGATAAAGAGACAGATCATGGCTTTCCTATCATCTTGCCCAGATGTGGGGCAGAAGAGTGAGGGAGGGGTGAGACTTCAAATCTATCAGCTATTCAACATCAAAAAAATGGAGTGAGACTCTAAATTACATGTGCATAATTTTAGAAAACAAAATAATTTCATGTATTTCAAGTGACACTTATGTTAGTACAAACTGAATACATAATGGAATTTTATTCAGCCATGATTAATAACAAAATTTTGTCATTTGCAGGAAAATGGATGGAACTAGAGAATACTATGCTAAATGAGATTAGCCAGTCTCAGAAAGTCAAGGGTCGAGTGTTTTCTCTCATATGTGGAAGCTAGAGAGAAAAATAGGAAACAAAAGGGACTTCAATTAAATGAGGAGACAGACCAGTAGAATAGTGGAAGGGGACCAGGGGGAGGGAAAAGAGGAGAGGGGAAGGGAGAACTGATGAAAGAAACAGTTCAAATAATGCTAATATGCATGGGGAGAGACAGGGAGCAGGGTGAGATCTGGAGGGAAACACACTATGAACCTCACTATGATGTATAATTATAACGTACCAATAAAAATATATTAGAAATAGAAATGCAGGAGATTAATAACTACTGAATTGAGGATAATGACACTCTCTGTGGCAAAATGAGTAGGAGGTGACAGGGCAGGATCACAGAGGGGCTGCAACTACACTGGGGGAGCTGGGCGTGGTGGCGCATACTTGTAATCCTAGTACTTGAGAAGCTGAGATTTGAGGATCACAGGTTTGAGACCAGTCTCTGTAACTTAGTGAGACCCTATTTCAAAATGAAAAATAAAATCGGGCTGGGGGTGCAGCTTAGAGGTAGAATACCCCTGAGTTCAATCCCAGTACCACAGGGAAAAAAATGAAAGAAATAGAAGCCAGGTGCAGTGGTGCACACTTGTAATTCCAAAATTTAGGAGCCTGAGACAGGAGGATCACAGGTTTGCAGGCAGCCTCAGCAGCTTAGGCCCTGTTTCAAAATAAGAATAGGGCTAGGGGTGTAGCTTGGAGATAGAATGCCACTGGGTTCAATCCATGGTAAAACACACACACACACACACACACACACACACACACACACACACACACACACAGGAAGGCAGTTTCTACTCCATAAACTACCTCCTAGTTAAGTATCATGAGTAAGGGAAAAAGTCTCAAACCAAATAGTTATAAAGTGTTCTCCAGCTTCTGACATCCACAGAGAAAAAGACAGCCACTTTCTTAGTGACAATAAACTACTAAATGAACTATAATAAAACAAAGTTTCTCCTTTATATAGATTAAAATATTCAAACATAATTTAGTTTTAAGTATTAAAACATTATTTAGATAACATACCTAAGTTATAAAATGGTTAGCATGAAAAGTAATGTTTGATGAAATTTTGTAAAAAATTGATCCTTAGCAACAGGACACTTAAGATTTTTCTGAAAGATAAAACTAAGTGTGTGTGTGTGTGTGTGTGTGTGTGTGTGTATGCACGGGCGCATAAAAGAGGGGAGAAAGAAAGGGTGGAGAAGAGATTGGTTGATTGACAGTATCAGAGCAATTTCATTATCCTCTGATTCTTGCAACAGAGAAAATAATAATAAAGTGATTTCTACCACCTTTTACCTTCTGAAGCCTAACCACAATCATACTGCTTTAGTTTCACTACATATTTCTTACTCTGCTTGGCAAATTATAAAGATTCATATATGGGATATATTAGCCCAATATTTTATTCTCCTACTTCCTTGCTGACTTTGATGAATCAAATACAGCCTTCCCCCACCCCCAAAAAAACCTGGGCATTTATAAGAAAATTGTATTCTAGGACAGTTGTCTAGTAAAATAGAGTAATTCCGTAAGTGACAGGTTCTTAGGTTAGGTTAGACTATTCCAGGTATTTTTTTGGTACTGAAGATTAAGCCCAGGGTTATTCTACCTCTGGACTATACCCCCAGCCTTTTTTATTTTTTGTTTTGAGACAGAGTCATGCTAAGGTTCTGAGGCTGGCTTTGAATCTGTGATCCTCCTGTCTCAGCCTCCCCAGCACTGGAATTACAGGTGTAAGAAGTATAAAATCGTTTCGGTCAAGCAGATGATCAGACAGCAGCCAGTTTAGCTCATGTAACCTTTGGTTGACCAGAATCTTCCAGAATGTCAGCCATTTTAGTTCATATAATCTTTGGTTGACCAGAATCTTCCAGAATCTTAAACTTGTTTCAAAACTCCTGCCTCTTCTAGAAATAAGCCAATCACTGCAGTGCTGTATTTTAAACTTTGTTTCAGAATTTCTGCCTATTTTAGAAATTAGCCAATTGCAGAGTTGTGAACCAAGCCCCTGCCAATCAGGACAAGGGGCAGGATCACTCAGTGTGCTTGCTTACCAGACTTTTTGTCAGTTGTGCAGCCTTTTGCAGAAGTGAAACACTTTGCCCTGCTAAGAGACTTTCAGTGCATTTTGTTTGGATTGCTGATTTGCATTTGCATGCCCAACACAAGCATGCACCACCACATCTGGCTTTCACAAGATTTTTAGCCTAAATTGGTGCTGCAATATTCCAATAATACTATATATAAGGACCGCTAATAAAATAATGTGCTTTTATGAGAAATTATCTAGAGGGCTAAAATCAAGATACCAAGAATGTATCTCCCAATACTCTATCCCTGGCAATAATGGAAGTTCTACTGATTATCCTACCTATCCCTTTCCTTGAGCTCCTATTTAATTAGCTGCCAGTTTGAGTAAAAGTCTCCTAGTAATTCCTGTCAGTGGGGAAGAAACCAGAAACAGTACTGTGGAGGTTCTGAGATGAGGAAAACTAGAGATAGGAAGTCAGAGGACGAGCCCATGAGTCAGGACCAACCTTCTGAATTTTTTGTTTTTCACGCTTTCCCTTCTCTTTTCTCGTCATGGAAGTGAGATGAGTGGGAAGAAGAGCAGAGCACCTGTTTCGACTGCAAACGGGGAGAAGCTAACAGGGAGGTTACCCACAGATCGTAGTGTTAGTGGCCATTCATCTTTTGGAAACCTTACTTGAAAAATTCAAAGATTCTTAATAGCCTGCTCCAAATATCCAAACAACACCAGGAACTTATTAATTTCTGAAAAATTTTTAATCACTAAAGTTATTTTTTGAGTGTGGGGTACTAGAGATGGAACCCAGGCATTCTACCACTGAGCAAACACTCCCAGCCTCTTTTATTGTTGTTGTTGGTTTTGGGGTGGGGTTTGGTGCTAGGAATTGAACTCAGGAGTGTTCCACTTCCAAGCTACACCTCCAGCCCTATTTTTATTTGGAAACAAGGTCTTGCTAACTTGCTGAGGCTGGCTTCGAACCTGTGATCCTCCTGTTTCAGCTTCCCCCCATGTACTGGGATTACAAGCATATGCCACCACACCCTGTTTTAAGGTATCTGTCTTATGGTGTGTGTGTGTGTGTGTGTGTGTGTGTGTGTGTGTGTGTGTGTGTTACTAGGGATTGAACACAGAGGCATTCTACCTCCAAGCTGTATGCCCAGTCCTTTTTTTGTTTCCTTTGAAACAGGGTCTTATCAGGTTGCTAAGAGTCTCATTAATTGCTGAAGCTAGCCTCAAACCTGTGAACTCCTGTTTCAGCTTCCCAGATACAAGGATTACAAGTGTGTGCCACCACACCCAGTTTTTATTGTTTGAAACAGGGCTAACCTCCTACCGGCCTCAAACCTGAGATCCTGTCTCAGCCTCTCAAGTACTGTGATTACAGGTGCAGGACACCACACTCAGATCATTAAAATTATTTTTCGGTGCACATACTGCCTGTGTTTTTTCAATAACTACATCAGAAAATATTGCACTTGCCTTTCACTGTAATTTTGTTAGGGACATTTTATTATTTTCAAGTCAGGATTGAAAATAATGATTGCTCAAAAAGTACTAATCAAGCATCTATAAAAAGACAAGGAGTCGGCATAGGAAACTAGTTATTTCAACAGCTCTATCGGCTTATCCCTAGGTGATAAATACATGATAGATTAGTTGGAGAAAATGGCTGTTCGGGTACTGGTTCCACACCTCACCAGCTGGGCCCTTGGCACTGTAATCACAGCAGAGGAGCAGGATGATGTTATCACCTTGGACACATCTATCTCCCTTTAATCACCTCAGTCACACCTACACTCAGAATCACTGCCTCTCTCCAGGCTCCTTCCCACCAATATTTAAACCTGCTAGAGTTTTTAATCATCTTGAAATTAATGGCTCCTCCAGCTTTCTGCATTTCTCTCCTGCCACTACTTTTTTCTTTCTTTTCTTCTTTTGGTACTGGAGATTGAACCCAGTGGCAACCTACCTCTAAGCTACACCCCCAGTCCTATTTTACTTTTTATTTTGAAATAGGGTCTCACTAAGTTGTGGAGGGTCATGTTAAATGGCTGAGGCTGGCCTCAGACATGTGATCCTCTGGTCCCGATCTCCCACATCCTGGGATTACTGGTGTGTGCCACCACATCTGGCTCAGCTACTACCTTTTCAATTCCTTTGTTTCCTATGATCTTTCTTCACTTGTATTGGTATTGTTGAGAGAGATTTCAGAAATACAAAATGCACATCAGCCAGAATTAACACCTGTTAGCATATTTTTCAAATTTAGTCACATTTGCTTCATTCATTTTAAGAAATAAGCTTAATCATTTTAGACAAAGGTATAGTGTTTTTTAACTTCTAGCCACTACCCTTTCATCTCTCCCCAGAAGCAACCTTTCTTACGTTATGTTTTCAAACATAAATGTATCTATAACAATATATTTTGTCTATTTTTAAATTTATACAAATGGTATCATACTCTGTAGTTATTCTGACTTGTGTTTCTCAATCAGTATTGTTTTCATATTTTCGTGTTTCTCAATCAGTATTGTTTTCATATTTTCAAGATCTATTGTGTTAGCCTGGTGTGGTGCTGTACACCTGTAATCCCAGTACTTGGGAGGCTGAGACAGAAGGATCACAGGTTTGAGGCCAGCCTCAGCAATTTAGTGAGAGCCTCAGCAACTTAGCGAGACCCTGTTTCAAAACAAAAAATAAATCAGGGCTGGGGGTGTAGCTCAGAGGTAGAATACCCCTGCAATCAATCCCCAGTACTAAAAAAAATCCAAAAATCTATTGTGTTAATATAAATTGACGATATCATTTTCACTGCCATATTGGGTTGTGTTGTATGAATATATTATTAATTACTGTTAATTCTCCTATTAATGTGGAATGGATAAGGAATTTAGTTCCTAGTTTTTAACAATATCACATAATGCTGCAATAAATACTGCTTCACATTTCTCCTTTTGTATTTCCCTGTTTATATTTTTGCCAATTTTCTATATTGAACGGCTTGACATTTAACTGATTTACAGACATTTTTTGTGGTACTGAGGATTAAATTCAGGCATTCTACCACCAAGCTACACCCCCAGCCCTTATTATTTTTTGTTTTAAAACAAGGTCTATTAGGTTGCCAAGAGTCTTGCTACATAGTTGAGGCTGTCCTCAAACCTGTAATCCTCCTGTTTCTGCCTTCCAACTACTGGGATTGGCACAAAAAGCTTACAAGCATTCTTTATATATTTTATTTTTAGCAACTTTCCTTCCCTGAGACAATAAAATATTTCCCTTTAATTAAAAAATACTATTCAGGCCAGGCATGGTGGTGCACACTTGTTATCACAGTACTTGGGAGACTGAAATGGGAGGATCACAGGTTCAAAGCCAACCTCTCAACAAGTTATTGAGACCCTCAGGAACTTAGCGAGACCCTACTTCGAATAAAAAGCTCAGAAGTAGAATGTCCCTGGGTTCAATCTCCAGTACTAAAGGTGTGTGTGTGTGTGTGTGTGTGTGTGTGTGTGTGTGTGTGTGTGTGTTTTACTGGGAATTGAACCCAGAGGTATTCTGCCTCCAAGCTACACCTTCAGCCCTATCTTTATTTCTTATTTGGAAACAGGGACTCAGTAAGTTGCTGAGAGCCTCGTTAAGTTGTCGAGGCTGGCTTCAAACTTGTGATCCTCTGTCTCAGCCTCCCAAGTACTGGGATTACAAACATGTGCCACCACTCCCAGCTCCCAATTTTTTACTATACAAATGATCAACTGCCCCAGCACCATTTATTGAAGGATACATTCTGCCCTATTCGGTAATAGCAACACCATTTTACATACCAAGTTTCTATTTGTACTTATATCCTGGTCTATTTCTGCACTCACTATTCTTTTCTATTGATCTATTTATCAATTCCCATTCACTTGCCAAATCCAGTCCCTATCTGCCCTGAGCTCTTCTCTATACTTAAAACTCTTTGAGAACTTCTTTTTGTTTGAAACCTATTCCTCCCTTTCAGTTAGTTTATCTCTCATTAAATTTTCCAATTTTTCCTTCTCTATTTCTCCTAGGTCTCTCCTTCTCAGCCCAATACCTAAGTGCTTGTATCTTAAGAGGTTCTTCTTCAACTCTGTTCTCTTCTTACTCTACATCTGCTACATCTGTCCTGTCCCTGGACAGATGCTGTCTAATACAGTAACCAATGGTCACATATGGCTACTGAATAATTAAAACCCATGTGGTTCAGCTGGGCATGGTAGTGCATGCCTGTAATCCCAGTATTTAGGAGGATGAGACAGGAGGATTGCAGGTTTGAGGTTAGCCTCAACAACTTAGTGAGACCCTATTTCAAAATAAAAAATAAAGTAAAGCTGGGAGAGTAGCCCGAAAGTAGAATGTCCCTGGGTTCAATCCCTAGGACCAAAAAATGAACCAAGGTAGTTCAAAGTTAGATATGATGTAAATGGAAAATCTATAAATTTAAAACAGTATTTTAAGATAATGTAGAATGCCTCTTGAAGATTTTTATAATGATTACATGTTCAATGTTATTTTGATGCTTACATTAAATAAAATATATTATGAAAATTAATTCCACCTGTTTTCTTTTTACTTTTTTAAAGTGGCCAAATGAAAACTTAAAAATACATGTGTAGGTACCTCCAGTTGCAGCTCCAAATTATAAAGAACTTGTAAGATGTTACTTCTGCCCTTTCTTTTTTTTTTTTTTTTTTTTTTTTTTTTTTTTTTTTTTTTTTTTTTTTTTTTTTTTTTTTTTTTTTTTTTTTTTTTTTTTGTGGTACTAGGGATTGAACTCAGGGGCATTCTACCTCCGAGCTATACCCCCAGCCCTATTTTTTATTCTTTATTTTGAAACCGAGTCTCACTAAGTTGCGGAGTGCCTCACTAGGTAGCTGAGGCTGGCCGCGAACCGGGATCCTCCGGTCTCAGCCTCCCGAATGCTGGGAT
>PVLC010022896.1:0-26209 GCA_004027655.1 Graphiurus murinus | reverse complement strand
TAAGTGTTCTTAAAAACCAATAGTAATAACTGAATATGTATTCTAGGACACAAGAAATTTATAAACTACACATCTCATAGGTCTCAATTGAGAGGAAAATGAAATAATAAAAAAGAGAAACAAGATCTCATAATATACAATGATATAGAATAAAACATAAAGACATAAATATTTATAGCTTTCAAAAATGTTTCCAAAGTTAAATATAATCAATTTTCCTGTGACATTGACTCATAAATAAAATATTTTATAACTTAATTTTTCAATTGTAAGAAATACAAAGTCAATATTAACAATTTGAATAATGAATAGGGCATGTTTATTTTTGAAGGAAAATATATTAAAAGTTTATATACTTAAATATGATTCCATACCTACATACTTTTATAATGTTCTTGGTCAATTTCAATTTCTGTTGATTTCCTAAGTGTAATTTTATTTTATTCTTAATATTTGGTTGATGCTGTATTGGGGATTGAGCCCAGGGCCTTCTGCATGCTAGGCAGTTGCCATACCATTGAGCTATACCCCCCACCCCCTGGGCATAATTTTAAATAATGCTTTCTCTAATATTTAATAGTTTTTGCTTGACCAGTAAGTCATAGTTTTCCTATTTTCTGACATTCAGTGTTAGTGGCAGAGTTTTTAGTTACTCTTAATATTTAAACTCCAATTTTTCTAGAATTATATATGCAAATCCAGAGCACACATGAACAGGTATGGTTGGATGGATAAATCCAGGTCAGATAGGATCCTGACAAAAATGTCCTTCCTTAAGAGAGAGCTTACAAACACATTTTGAATTTATTTATTTCCTTGATCCTCTTTTACATGTCACATATTGTATTGAGAGATGTATACTCCATTTTGGAACAGGATATTGGAACAAATCTTCTAAGTAGCAGAGTTCTGAATAGGAAAGTACTTAGTTCCTAAGGGAGCTCACAAAACAGAGACACTAACTAGCCTTGGGAACACTTACTTCTGAAGTGTGTTTATACAGTATAGAGATAAACATAATATTTGGTTTAAACCACTTTTATTTGCAGCCACATATAGTTTTCCTGAGGTAGTTGATATTCAACCAATGTCAAAATAATTAATCAATCATTGAATTAAGATGAAGATAACAATGAAGACACAATGTATTGCTTCATATGCTTCGCTTTCAGCTACAAAAAAATCCAACTCAAACTCCTTTGAACAACATTAATATAGATTTAATCACATAAAGGAAAATCTAGAGCGAGCATGGAATGCAAGGTCTATTGATTTAGGGGCCCAATAGTACCATAATTTATGCGTGTTTTCCATAGTTCCATTTAGTCACTTTATGGCAATCATAATAGACTTAGAATTAGGAGGGAACACTGCAGTTTTATTTAGCAGAGAAATTTGGATTATTACCTAGATATTAAAAGAGAATTTCCAGGAAATAAGTGGTTAACTCTTACTGGCTTGAACTGTACTAATTTTTTCACTGTGAAAATACGTGCTGATTAATAGACACTGGGCTTCCTGGAACAAAAAATAGCAAGGAGGATGACATAATCATTAGAGTCTTACACTATTCAGAGCCCAAGGATGTCTACTTTGAAAGGAGGTTGGGCTGGTGGGTAGTAGAGGAAGGAGGAAAAATCTGTGGGGTTCAATGTCAATAACTTCTATTTTCTATTATTTTGGTCATTCAGCATTGATACCTTCTTTATATATATACTTCCAAAAAATTCTCACTCAAGTCTCCAGAGGAAACACCTCAATCTTATTAAGTTTTTGTATTTGGCTGCGTGACCTCCAGGATCTCAATACAATACACATTCTTTCTTCATAATCCAAAGAGATATAGATATCTTTCTTCATAATCCAAAGAGATGGGTGGGCAGAAGATGGATAATGAGTGATAGAATGCCAAGCTCCAAGAAACATACATAAATACAGAGAAATCATGGGAAAACTGTAATGAAGGCTTTGATTTGTAAAGTGTTAATAGGAAAGCCTGCCTAGTTTCATTGTTTCATTGTGTTGCAAGGGAAAATAGACTTTGACTGGATTGATTTTCTTTAGGAAGAGTATACTTGTTCATTGTTCCCTACTTAAGAGAATGATCATATTATATTGTTAAACTAAATGTTAAATCTCATATTAAGATATTATGTCTTCAAGTGAACTAAAAATAAAATCTCATGAAAAAATGGAAAAGCACTATAGTGCTATGTTACTTTATCAGTATTAATTAAATACCATACTACTTGTGAAGAACAGAGAAATTTAAAATAATGATCTAAAACTGCCAAAAAAAACATTGTTATATCTTTGCAGGTAATTTTTATATTTGCAAGTTAGAAAATGAGCTAATTTTGTTATGTAAATTACAAAGTAATCATGTTTAATGAAAATGAACATAGAACAAAGTACAAGTCTGAGACCACTGGCTTATGCATTTTCCCCTTCAAATTACAAAATCTCCTATGCATTGCCTATAATACTAGACATTGCAATTCAGCAGCTCATCACAATCTACTTGACTTTTTGTAGAGAAAAGTTTTTTAAGAAAATAAAAGGAGATTGTTCTTTAAAGATTTTTTGATAAATTTAGCTTCAAGTTTCCTTTCCCCCAAATATTCCTTAGGCTACAATGATCACGAACACTGAGATTTCAAATCATTTGATTTGAAAAGTTACACCTGGTAAGTCTGCCTTAGTTTTGCTCTTTTATTTCTTCCTTTTTTGTATTTGACAGGACTAATCATGTTGATTGATATGTGGGAAAAGAGACTGCTGTGAAAACTGCTTCTGAGCACTATGTTGCTGATGAAAATGGTGCAATTTACGATTTTTAAATAAAGATGAAATAACTTTAGTATTAGGAGATGCATGGATTTCAGGGAGAATTAGAATAAGACTTCTATTTGTACTGATACCAGCTAATAGTTAAGCTAAATTGCAAATGCCATTAGCATTTCCTGTCAAAAGAGAAAATGAGGCATAAAAATGCCAAGGAAAGTTTTCTTCCTTTCATATACTTTATTGTTACTTTATAAATCCAACTGGGAAAATTATAAAAGTGGTTTTCAGTGGTTTTTAGGTAAATTGTACATTTTCCTTACTTCGATATATACACTTTCACCCTCCTGCTCAATTTTCTTGGTTAAATATAATATGGCCAAAAAAAAAAAAAAAAAGGACAATAAGAAAGCATGCTTCCCAATCTCACCATTATTATTTTTAAAATTAATTATTTTTATCTATTTTAATGGTGAAAAATCTTTCCACAATTCAATGGGGTTTGGAGTAAAGGGGTAATGGAAGCATTGACATCCTAGCGGAGAACACCTTCTGAACTCTACAGAATACACACAAAATTCCACTAGGAAGAGAGCTTCTGTGTTTCATCCAGTTCTGGACCAACAACACCTAGAACTGTGCCTGAAACAAAACAGATGCTCAATACATAAATTGATTAAATATATTGATAAAAATTCAACAAAGTCTTGTCTTCTGTAAAGAAAGATGCACATAAGTATATGTCAAATGGGCACATAAAATTAATACTAATTTGATTTTAGCCCTACTTAAATGTGATACTGTGCTTAGTTGTACCTTAAAGGAAAAGCAACATAGGAGTTTTTGTTTCTATTTCTTTTTTTTTTTTTTTCCTCAAGAGAACGGCTCATGCATTTTACATAGTATTTTAATTAATGGTAGAAAAATACTTTATATTTGCATATGAATAAGTAAGGAAGTAAATGTTAGAAGTGTCAACAGAGATATTTTCAAATAGAGAAAATTCCCCTACCTAAAAAATTGACACATCATTGCCAAAGAGTAACAAGAATATGAGCACATATTGTAGCTTAATATATTCCTGCTTAAAAGTTCAGACATTCCTATGCTATTGCTTTGTATTCTAGGTTAAATTATAATCAGATATGGCTCTTGAATATTATCAGAAAGCAGCAGCACATTCAAAACAGTAGTGGAAACAAACCAAAAGAAACAAGAAACAGTGTTGCAAAAAAATTGGAAAAGTATAGAAAATGAAATAAGTATTTCTCAAACTAGGAAAGCTAAATAAAAAGTAATCCCATTTTGGGGAAATGTATAACCTTAAATTATTTTTCCAGGATTTCAGTGATGCCCTAAAAAGTAATTATCTATTTTTATTATTGTAATTCTCACTCTTAAGAATCCACCTTCACTAGAGGACCTTAGTGGGTACAAACAATATCCAACACATTCTTAGACATAAATCACAAAAAGAATTGAATGCAAAAAGAAGGTAATTAAAATGGGAAAATGACGCTTGTAATCCCAGCATTCGGGAGGCTGAGACCGGAGGATCCGGGTTCGAGGCCAGCCTCAGCTACCTAGTGAGGCACACCGCAACTTAATGAGACTCGGTTTCAAAATAAAGAATAAAAAATAGGGCTGGGGGTATAGCTCGGAGGTAGAATGTCCCTGGGTTCAATCCCCCGTACCGCAAATAAATAAATAAATAAATAAATAAATAAATAAATAAATAAAAATGGGAAAATGAACCTGAATTAAAATTAAATCTCAGATCCATTGTATCATCCAAACACCTGCATATGTTTTTATTAACATCCAAAGTCATGGAAATTGTTTATTCCAATCATATGACTAATGGTTTAATTATTCTTAAACTGCTTTCTTACAAATAAATTTATTTTGGGAAAGTGAGAGTTGTACAAAAACAAATATATTTAATTTTCTTATTTGTATATAATAACTGTAAGTAGAGATGAATAGAAGTACTAGTTTTTCAGACGAATGACAGAAGAAAGGTCTGTGTTGTAATGGAAATCAAAATTGTTTACTACATAATGCAACCTAACTTTACCATCTCAGTATTTGCCCATAAAACTATGGAATTCACCATGTAAAGACACCAACAGAAAGATGCCAATAGATATGAGTTGAGTCATTATAACTGAAAAAGAAATTACCCAGACAGCAAATTTTAGAAGAATTTATTAGAATGAATATTATCCAAACATAAAATCCTACTAGTAAATATTTGCTAGAATATATCAATGTTCCCAGGATCTAAATTCTCTAAATGTTAACATGACATATATTAATACTAATTGAAAAATTAAGTAAAACTAATAATCAAGATGCACTTTTTGGTTTTATTTGACAGTGATTCTCATATGTGATTGTCATAAAACTATGTATTGTGTGATAGATATTGAGATAGTTATACATATGTATCTATCTATCTATCTATCTATCTACTACCATCTATCTTTAGATGTATGTGCAGATATCCATTTGATATAGATAAAGATATCTAAGTAGTTAGATTTTCATAGTCAATGCTTTCAAGCTATCTAGTTATTTATGTCTCCATACAGAGAAAAATGAAGATTGAGAAATAAATGAATAAGGTAGAATCCAATAAATAAATAATATAGAGTCTGAGACTTCATAGGAACATTCATAACTATATAAGAATGATAATCTTTTAATTTTGTCATTCAAGATTAAGTTTATATATGATTTTTAAGGTAATCTGCTTAGATAGAATTAATATATTTAAAAGTATTTTCCTATAAATTATATATTGATAAGATAGTTTAACTTTATATGCCATTTTTTCTTTTGAAATCTTTTTCTCTAAGGAGATTTATAATAATAAGCTAATAATATAGGATTCAGGATAATTAAGCCAATAACAAATACTTTAGGAAAAATAGAGAAAAAGTGCTAGAGCTATAGAAAAATACATACCTTATTTGCCATAAAATTACACAAGCATTTGAGTTCTAAGTCTTTCCTATAAAAATATTCACACAAATATTACCACATAGACTTGTAAATATTCTGTAATATTCGATTATTCTATCGTAATAAAGTTCTCACTATTTAATAAATTTCTAGTTGAAAACATCTTCCCTTCTCATTAAAACAAATGTTACCTCTTAAATGAAATCTTTGTTTCAAGTGTAAATGTCAGTAGATAAATTAGTCATGTAACATAACATAAAAAGAGAGAGAACAATAGGCCCCTAGTGGGAAGTGAAAGCAAATGAACTGAAGAATTTAGTCCTCCACTTTAGTGCAGTATCGCAATTTTCCATTTGAGGACATGAGCAATAAGAGGGATGTACAGCATCACAACCATTAGTACAGTCAACTCTCCCAGTTCTTAAACTAAAAGTCCACAAACAATCTGAATATGAGAATGTAATTCTACAGTGAAAAAGACTACACTGTTTTGAAATAATCTGTTCTGCTGCTCTATGTGCTGCCTGCCAAATGCAACTATTTAGTTATTTAGAAGCTATGTAAAGTTGGGATTTGTGTGGGTGTGTGAACTTCTATCTTGCAAACACCTGCTGCTGCCATGCATTATGTAGATACAAATAGTTCCAAATGAGAGGGAAAAAAATTTAGGAAATCTCCATGCATTTTCTAATCTACTTCATTCTGCATTTTGGTATTGCTGCAACTATCTCCAAACATCAGAAAAAAATGTTATATACTTTATAATCAAATACAAGCAGGTCACAATAACGTCCTTGGTGCTCACAATGTTTTTTATTTCACTTTTTCCAAAAAGATTACAATAAATGAAAGCTACTTTTTCTATTATTTATCATGTATAGAATATTGGGACATGGATAAATATATCAAAGTATTTTCTAATTTTCTAGTCATGTCTGAGAACTATTTGGAGCATTTAGCGTCTTCCATACTGGGTTATGAGTTTTGCAAGTGATTTTATCAGAGCCAGTAAAATCCAGTGTGGCACTGTTTCTTTCTCCTACTGCTACAGAGAATTAACTGGGAGGTGGTATTTTCAATGTTCTTGGGTTTTTCATAAAGTGTTCACCTATATCTGGAAATCTAGGTTTAATTTTCACAGAAAACACACACACACACATACACATACACACACACACACACACACACACACAACATAGCTCTTCATACATATAATACCAGGTAAAAAGAGAAATTGGTCTTGATCAGGAATGTAGGTAGCAGTATCTCTTACATACAAACTTAAATATGAATGAACAATTAAGAGATGTAAGGGGCTTTGAATAACCTCTTATTTTTTATAAAGAAATTTAGATGTAGATAATTTACATAGAAAAGTTGTAAGGTTGGTAACATACAGACTTTACGATAAATATTTTTTATGACAAATGGCAGATAATGAAACTCAGTCTGCTAAAATAAAATTTTCTATTAATGGAATATGAATGAATGACAAGGACCTTGGTTACTGGACATCAGAGACTTTATTACTTCACTTTCACTGCATGCAAAGTAAGTTGGCATGTGTCTTTCTTTCTTTTTTTCCTTAGAAGGGTATCTCTCAAGTTCCTTGTTCGAATTTATTGCCATGACATCTTCTCTTGAATAGAAAAGCTGTAGAATTCCTTTCCTTTTGGTTATTATACTGGAGAAATGTAGAAAATGGACTCCAACTCTCAAAGTTTTGTGTCGAAAATTCATTTCCAGTATGCATTCATTGTCTTACCTTGGAAAAGGAATTTTAATGTTTTGAAGTTTCAGTTACTTCTATGTGACTTGCAATGGTAAAGACTGCTCCAGATTTAAATGAAATAGTGGACTTAAATTATACATCTAGCATAGTGCAGATACCAGATTCTCTAAAGCCACTCTCTCTTTATTATGAACTCTTTAAGGTATTTAATTATAAATAGTGGCTTTTACAAAATAATCCAAATATTAGCTATTGTATTTTGCCCTTGAATCTGGTGATCCTTCTTCAATATTTCAGTGGCACAATTTGTTAATATTAATATTTATTTTTCAACAAAAACAATTGAATAACTTCAAAACTCTTGTACAATACAATTTCATATTCATTAAACATTGTTGTAAACTGCATATTTTTTAATGCATGTATTGCTTTCCTTATTTTCCAGATAGTTACTGAAACTTGCCCAAGCTTTTATTTTTTATTTTATTTTACTTTATTTTTTGTGATACTGGAAATTGGGCCTAGGGGTATTTCTACCTCTTAGTTTCACTCTCAGTCCGATTTTATTCTTTATTTGGAAACAAGGTCTCTCTAAGTTGCTGACAGCCTCCCTAAGTTACTGAGATTGACTTTGAACCTGTGATCTTTCTGTCTCAGCCTCCTACATACTGAGATTATAGACTTGAAACACCCATCATGAGGGCAATTTATGCTCAGATCTCTTTGGCTCTGAAGTCCATACAACATCAATGCAAAATTGTTGTTAACTGGGCAAGGGGAGGATAATATCTGAAATGTACTAAAGATCCCTTCCTTTTTTTTTTTTATATACAGTTCCAATCACTAGAGGCATCAAAATACAATGGAAACAATTCCAAAATATATTTGTTATTAATCAACTGTGTCAATAAAAGTACTTTTAATTATGTCAAAATTATGATTCATCTACTACTTGATTAAGTAGCAAACAAAATAGATTGAAGACAGCCATAGATCAAGACCACCATTAGCATCATTAAGGCAAGAAAGAGCATTAGGATGTGGGCTGAGAGGAGAGGAAAGAGTAGAAGCAAGGGAGGAATAAAAATCAAAATTGTTCTTTCTAAACCATGCATGAGGTTTGAGGTTGCAATTATAAATTATTTTATAATATGTTAAAAAAGAGAAACAGATCTGACTCTTCCTTGGATATGTCTCTTACATGTCTCTGCATTTCCCTCTTTGCCTGGCTCTGTCTCATTTTTTTTTCTTCCTCTTCAAACTCACTTGTCTTTCCTTTTCATCCACACCCTACAAAACCTGTCAGCTTCAGTTTTCCTATTCCTACTCAACTTTATAGAAATGAATGGTCTATTTCACTGCTATTTCTAAAAATATCTTAGAATTCCTTTTCCTTTTTCTGCCTGATTTTTCTTATCTTTCTTCTCACTTCCTTTCAGTATCTTATCAATGACTTATCACTCTTCTGCAGTCCACCTCCCTGCACTCTAGCTGCCCTCCTAATCAACTTCAAAAACCTTAATTCCCTCTCCTTCCTCTTCTTCAACCTTTTCTCAGTTGACTTCCATCCACTATGCTTCTCTTTCAATCTAAAATAAGCATTTTCTTTTTTTTTTTTACTTTCCTCCCACCAATTCAGATGTATAACTTCTCTCTTTTTTTTTTTTTAACTGCAAAATTCAGTGGAATTATAATACTAATCTTTATTTAATGGGAACTCAAGCTCCCATTTCTCTTCAATTTGCTCCATTTGATCAACACAAGACATTTGACACTGTCATGGAAGACCTCCATGTCAATAAATACAAAAATCAATGTTGAGAATTTATTATTTCTCAGAAATAATTGAGCCATAGTGCACTCTTTCTTGATCTACCCTTGAATACCATGACATAGCACCCTCCTGGATTCTAGTGGTCTTTAGTGAGGATTTATTGTAAACATCCTTTGTTGTCTTTGTCTCAAATGGTGTATGTCTTCATGCCTCTTGCAGGCTGACTTTTTCTCTTTCCTCATGAAGTTCCTTAAAAAAGATTTGATTTGTTATGGTTATTCCTATCACGATCAACTTCAGATGCAAATTATCAGCTAGATCTGGTTTCACAGATCTAGAATGGACTACTCAACTGTAAAACTGACATCTCTATGTGTTATCTTGGTGTAAGCATCGCAGTTAATATGTTTCTTACTGGATAGTTTCTCTGGTCTTCACCTAGGTCCTGTTAATTTACCATAGTTTCCTACTGGAGTTATTGCATCTATGTAGCTACCACCTTTGTCAAGCCTCACACCAGGGAGTTACACTTTTCCTAATATATGCCACAAATAACTAGTGGTCATCAAACCTTTCCATTTCACAGTGCAATATGACTTCCTTGAAGTGTTCCACTGATTCTCATTCATCCTTAATGCCTTTATAAGCAAAGATAAGACATCATACTGCTAACTGCCTAGTCTTGCCCTCTTCCACATGGTTGATACCTACTACATCACTCTGTAATCATTTATTTTTAAATGCATGCATGAGCATAAATATCCTTTAATGTCTGTATATAGACTTTTGGTAAAGGCCTCTTTTTGATCTTCAAGGATATGTAAATGGCCTAGGCTTTCTTTTACTGCACACTTTTTTATTTTATTTTACTTTAATTTTCTTTATTTGCAGCACTAGGGATTGCACTCAGGGACACACAGTACTACTGAGCTACATCCCCAACCATATATGTATATACATATAATTTATTTTGAGATATAAATTCACTGTGTTGCTGAGGCTGGCCTTACATTTGTGATTCCCCTGCCTTAGCCTCCCCAGTAGCTAGGATTACAGGCCTATGCCACAGTCCCCAGCTTCAGCACACTTTTTTGTTCTTTTGCTTTGTGGTGCTAGATATGGAACAGAGTGGCATTCTACCTACACCCTGACCCCTATTTGATTTTAAAATAGGGTCTTACGGAGTTGCTGAGAGCTTCATTAAATTGTAAAGTTTAAATGCAGCCCCCCTGTCTTGGCCACCAGTACTGGGATTAGAGGCACAGTACACGTTTAATACTCTTCCATCCCTGCTTTTCTTCTAGCTATTCTGTAAATATGTCATGCTCTCCCTGATTTTGAAAAAGCTAGTTCTCTAAAAGATTCTTTTCAGCCAGGCGTGGTAGTGCAGGCTTGTAATCTCAGCATTTGGGAGGCTGAGACCGGAGGATCTGGGTTTGCAGCCAGCCTCAGCTACCTAGTGAGACACTCTACAACTTAGTGAGACCTGTTTCAAAATAAAGAATAAAAAATAGGGCTGGAGGTATAGCTCGGAGGTAGAACACCCCTGAGTTCAATCCCCAGTACAACAACAACAAAAAGACTATTTCCTCCATAACCCCTCTATTTGCCTAGGAGACTCACTTTTGAATCTCAACTGAAATTGAGCTTGCTCTGGAAAGGTTTATTTCTCTCCTTTGTCTAGGATAGTTCCATATTCATTCTGACTCTCACATTCATTCATAACATTTCTCTCACCTGGAATTGTTTGTTCCTAGCCATATTTTTGATATTCACAACTAAGTTCTGAAGACAGAATGATGCTTGACATTTAACAGACACCCAGTTTAATTGAATTTGATTTCTTTTTCTTTCATGGCAGTATATAAATATATATATATATATTTCAATCTATATATATATATTTCAAATATATATATATTTCAATCTATATACATGATTTCTTTTTCTTTCATTACAGTATATAAATATATATATATATATTTCAATCTATATACATGTATATAGATTGAAATAAACTAAAAAAGAATCAACCCTGTAATAAAAGCCAGGCAATATGGAATAGAAAAGTAAATAATATATTGCTCATGCTGTCAATTTACATTGTAGTCTGGCTCACACATTTCTATTTCTACTTAATTGAAACAAATCGGTCTTATTTTTGGATGTAGGTGGTGGTGGTAGTTGAAATACATGACTGTCTCTCATATACAAACCTGAATGTGAATAAAAAATTAGGAAACCTAATGGGCTTTGAATAATCACTTATTTTTAGAGGGCGAATTTAGAGGTAGATAATTTACATAGAAAAGTTGTAAGGTTGGTCATATTCAAATTTTAAGATAAATATTTGTTATGACAAATGGCAAGATAATGAGACTCAGTCTGCTAAAAACAAAATAAAATGATCCCTCTTTATTATAGGCTGTATTTCACCAGTACATATAATTAAGATAGGAGAAGTTTCTATCTATTAAATTCTCTCTGGATTTGCTTGATTATATTTTGTTCTTAAGCAATCTGCAACTATTCAGATTCTTTTCAGAGATCTTGGATTTGATTGTTTTAATTATAACTCTGGGCTTCATGTAAAAACTCCATTTCCTTTTCCATAAAGATGGGGAATCTAATGATCCTGATCTTTCTCTCTCTCTCTCTCTCTCTCTCTCTCTCTCTCTCTCTCTCACACACACACACACACACACACACACACACACACATACAGATACACATGACAAAATTCACAGTTATGCTTTTCAATAAAAATTGTTCTTTCCATTAATTATTCTTTAAAATTTGTCCACTAGAAAACCAGTTTCAAAGTCAAAACTTCTGCTTCTGCTTATTCTTTGCCATAAAATGTTTAGAAAGCAGTTTCATCTTAAACCCTAGTGCCTAGTGTTTTTCCTAGTCTATAAAACCACATTTGGCATTTCCTTTACATTTTCTTGGTGAATGTATTGGTAAAATTAAATTAAACAATGATTGCAGAAAATCTTTCATAGTGCGAAATATATTATATAAGTTTAAAATAATAATTTAACTTACTCTTTTTTTTTTTTCCTCACTAGTGGAGTGGCAGGGTTATAGAACTTTATGAATAAGTAGGGCTCTGTAAAAACCTGATTCTAGTTATTTATATCTCTATCCAGACAAAACTCTTCTGGGAAGAATTTTATAATGAACTTAGCAATTTCTAGTCAATTACTCACCTTTTTTCTTTTATTTTAGTACTGCAGCTTTATTACTGTGTTCACAGTCATTTTTTTAAAGTTTTTATGCTTTCATTGATCCTCCATTCTCTGAGCCCCACATACTAGGATTACAGGCATGCGCCACCACGCCCGAATCTGAGAAAATATATTTTTACTAAGTTTTCAAGAAGCCACTGTCTTCCTTATTTCTTCTTCTTTTGGAAGATTCCACTACCCAATAAACTAGCTCTGAATGATATGACAATTTTTTGAGGCAGACCTGTAGAGTGTGAGAAGGTTGGAAATACTTTGCTCAGTGTTGGAGTTCAAGCTCACAGACTATTCAACAACTTTTAAGATGAAGTAAGCTAGAAAAAAATGATCAAAGATAAAAATCAAACTCAAAGAGTGGCAGCAACAAAATATAAAAACTTTTAATCTTTCACTGTTTTACATAAATTTGAATATTTCTATTAAAACTATAAAGAGATATATTATATATATGTAAATAGATAGAGTTGAAATATTTCAATATAAGTCCAAAATGCAATAAGAAATTTTTATAAAAGTACTGCCCAAAATATTGACCAAAATATGAGTATATACTGTTATTGAATTTGACAGTCCTTTATTGTTTCAAAACATTTTTACTTTATACTCCAAAATGTAATGTATTTTTCCAAAAGTACATTTAAGTAAGTAATTGAGAGAATTATATAAATGTAAGTTGACTGTTGTAATTAAATTATTTCTTGTGGAACCCCATTATTACTAAGTATTTTTTCTTTTAAAAAAATTGTGGTAAAAACAATTAACAGTAATTTTACTTTCTTAACAAAATTTTAAGTGCAAAATATAGCATTGTTTACTTTAGTCACAATGCTGTAGAGAAAATACCTGAAATTTACTCCGTTTATAAAACTGAGATTTTGCCGGGCGTGGTGGCACACACTTGTAATCCCAGCATTGGGGAGGCTGAGACCGGAGGATCCGGGTTAGTGAGACTTGGTTTCAAAATAAAGAATAAAAAATAGGGCTGGGGGTGTAGCTTGGAGGTAGAATGCCCCTGAGTTCAATCCCCAGTACCGAAAAAAAAAAAAAAAAAAAACCCCAAAAAACTGAGATTTTATACCCATTATAAAACTCTCATTTATATCCTACTAGCCACTGGAAAACACAATTCTACTTTCTATTTTTTATGATTTTGACCATTTTGAACACCTCACCCAAGTGAAATCACGCAGAATTTATCATACTAAAAGTGAATATTTTCACTTCATATAATGTCCTCCAATTTCATCCATGTTGTAACAGATGAAGAGATGTCCTTTTTTTAAAGTCTGTATAGTATACTACTGTATGTTAATCCCACAATTTTATCTACTTATCCATTGACAGACATTTAAGTTTTCTATCCTTGAACATTGTTGATAATGCTGAAATAAATGTAGAGCACACATATCAACTCAAAATTCCAATTTCAATTATTTTATACATATACCCAGGAGTAGAATTGCTGGATCACATAGTAGTTCTATTTTTTTTTTTCATGTTTTAGGAAACTTCTACACTGTTTTCCAAAACAACTACACCATTTTACATTTTTGTCATGTTATTCACACGCCCATTAACAGTATTTTTTTTCTTTTTAATAGCTATCCTAACAAATGTGAGCTGATTTTATTTACATATTTTTGTGTTGTGTGTATGTGGAACTGGAGATTGGATCCAGGAGGGTTCTACCACTGAACCAGCCTTTGTTCATTTTTATTTTTATTTTGAAACAGAGTCTCACTAAGTACTTCATGCTGGCCTCCAACCTGTGATTCTCTTGTCTCAGCCTACCAAGGATTGGTGTTAGAGTTGTGCACCACCACGTCCAGCTTCCTCATTTTGATTTTGATTTGAAATTCTCTCTTTATTTGTGATGTGAGAATCTGTTTATAGAACTATTGATCATTCGTATATCTTCTTTAAAAAGATGTCTATTCAAGGTCTTTGCCCATTGTTTAAATTGGCAATTAGATTTTTTTCTGATGGATTGTAGAAGTTCCAGATATTTTGCATATTTCATATTATTTAAGGAGTCATGACAGTGTGGTACATTATAAATATGTCAATGTCTTGACCTGTCTTAGGATGGATAGCTCTTCACTCTCACTTACAATTCCTTTAGTGAAATCCTTCATCACTGGGTAGATGTATAAAATAATTGAAACTAGGATTTTGAAGTGATGTCTATGCTCTCCCCTCATTGCAGTATCATTTAAAATAATGAATAATGTGATTAAGATAGAAAAAGGAGTGGAAGAAGTACCTTATTAGAGTTAAACAGACCAAAAAATTGAAAAAGTAATTTTCTACTTTTTCTACATTTTACTTACTTCCTTTGAATAAATGAAGGTTTGACCTAGTACCTGTAGGCATAAATAATTCAACCACTGCAGAGCAAACAAAAACAAAAGCCAGAACAAACACAGACTAGCTGTTCACAAATAACAGCAACATAGTATTAATGTTTATTATAGTATATTTTCACTATCCTTGATATGTAATAGTGTGGCTTATTATTTATCTTTGATGTTAGGAAGAAGTACATCCCTCTCACAGTTTTCAAGATCTTCTTCAATAAAGATGCAAATCTTAACTAGCTTCTTTAAATTAAATTGAGAGAGAGGAATTCTGTAATAACATGTATTCTTGGATTTGTGAGGGTCACTGGAGTCTTTAAATGTGAATCTTCCTTCCCCTTGTTTTTTTTTTTTTTTTTTTTCCCTCTTTCTCTGTCACCCTCATAATAGGACTAATTCAGTTGAATGAAATTAGTAAAACAATATAGGCCCAGATTGAATGTCCCCCATGTCCAATAAATGAAATTTCTGTTCTCCATTTTGTCCATGAAATATAATTATAGTATAATTCTAGAGCAAAACTATGTCTCCATTATCACATCGAAGCATACTAATAAAATGAAACACAAGTATATGGCATTTAATATTTCTTTTCATAAATTTATTTTAGTTTGTTGCATTGATTAAGATATCTATCATAAATATTTGTGACTACTTAGTGAATTTTATTTAAATTCTTGTTATAATTATATATAGTTAGTGATGAAAAGTATAATATACATAATATCTTTATCTCAGTATTAAACTCTATTAGCATCCTTTAATGACTTTTATATAAAAAATAAAATGATAATGTAAATTTTAATAGTAATGTATGCAAAAACAAAATTTTTCTTTGATGGATAGAACATATTTTAATGACTATTTTAAAAATATACTATGGTAGAACATACCATTAGTGTTCTAGAAACAATAGTAAAAAATTTTAAAGAGAGAACTCTTAGTTTAAATTAAAAAAAAATTTCATGCAGGTTATGGGAAAGATATTTTTAATTTCTGGGAAACATTTTATTTGTAAGGTATCAGACACTACAATTCACTCTATTCACATGATATTAAAATAATATAATATAGACACATAGAATCAGCATATGTAACCAGGCTATGCTTCCAAACAGAAATATATTTGCCATATAATGACCTTCTTTTGGGGAATTATGCCATTTCCTTTCAAATACAATGAATAAATTCCACCTAACAATGCCACAATTCTGTTTAACAAAAGATTTTTTGAACTAACAATAGTGTCCCCTTCACAACAAATTATGGTAACAACAGGGACTACAAAACTATCTACCTAAATGGAAGATTTAATGCTACCCCACTGTGTAAATACCTTATAGCCATGGTGTTTCCTGCAGCTTTGTATCACTATGTCACAGTAACTCCTTGTACATTTCAACAACTCTGTGGGTAACAAAGGAATTGAATATAATAATTCCAGTTTCACAATAGGAGAATATATACATACATATATATATGCCAGTAGAGTGGTTATAAAATAGCTTTGTAAATAATTTTTTAAATATCAAATCTTACAAAGTCTACTTCACAAATATTTGTCCCATTTAGATAAAAGAATCAACCTTGGCAGGCGTTTTCTCATTCATATTTCTTCTTTTGTGTGTATGTGAGTGTGGGTGTGTCCTATAATTAGTTGTATAGTATAGTGACATTTATTCAAACTGAGATGTTCTAATGTTATTTAAATGTGAACTTATCAACCTCTGCTTGATTTTTTATTATTATTATTATTGTTGTTGTTGTTATTATTATTATCTTTTTTATTTCTGGGAATCCAACAGAGGACTTCTTGCATGAAAGGCAAACTCTCTACCACTGAGTAACACCCCAGGACTAACTACAATTTTTTTATTTTCCTTTATTTTAAAGTGAATTATAGATATGAGGAGAGAATTAATTGGCATTGTGTATAAAAGATACAAAGTCCAATAGATAGTAAGTAGTGTCTATAACCACTTTTATATTTTAAAGTTTAAAAATAGTCTAATCCCTCCAGCTAGTCTCCTTTATCTTTTTTCCTCAGTTCTTTCCTTGTTAGCATTAGAATGTTAACTGTATAACACTGAATCATTGTCTACTTAAAGTCATTGAAGAGATAGTTTAGTCAATAAAAATAAGCAACTACAAGTCAGAATTTAAGACATTTACTTTCCTATACAATTTAACTTTTGTACAATGCAAGTGTACAGAAAATAAGATACCTTGTTTGAATTTTGAATTTTTCTTTCCTGCTGAGAAACATTTAAAAAAATAATTTTGTGGATAATACATATATTTATCAGAGCCCCTACATAGCTGAAATCTGAGTATATTTTCTGCTGCATTTGAATGTGTGTATGGGGGAGAAGAAAACATTTTGAGGAAGTAATAAACACAATTGCTTCTCAATAAGGAATATACTTAACTCCAGTGTATTTAAATTGTTGTAATAGTAAAACAAACCTCATGGTTTTATTTGATAAAAAAACTACTTTAATGTGTCATTTCATTAAAATAAATCTTAGATGGCATATCTTCAAAATAGAGGAAGGAAAGGAAAGAAGAAGAAAGGGAAGGAGAAAGAGAGAATCTAGATTATTTTAGTATAAACTTTTATACCTCAGAGTTATGACATTGTACTATATATCCTTACTAGAAAGTAAAACTTGAATTAAAATGAATAATGGAAATACTAATATCTTGACCCAGGTTTATTTTGCTTTTCTGTTTTTAGTCACTAGATGGCTATTTCATTGACATGTCTTGTGAAAAGTAATTCTTCAGTAATTCTAGACAAAGACTTGAATGAATTCTGAATGTCAAATCTCACACATTTTCTGAATAGAAATACCTTTGAAAAATGAAGAACTTCAATTATTGCCTATTGTCTAGAAAATTTCACCTTACATTTGAGTTGGAGAGTATGACAAGTGTTCTTATTAAACATAAACTTCTTAGCATTTGGTCAAATTTTTTTTCTCCAAGCTTTTTTTTTTTCTTTTTTTCAGAGACAAAGACAAAGGTTTATTAATGAAAAGTGAGGATACACATTCAAGGGAGAACACAGGCCAGCTAGAGAGCATGAGAGGCCCTGGAGATCTTTGTAATCCTTTTTTTTATAGGGGACCCAGAGAGATGGGATGGAGATCTAAACTTCCTCTTAATCCTCAGGTTCCCAGCATCCATGGGTAGTGGCTGGGTGGTAACTGATCTTATTCCTCCATATGGATCTTTTGTTTAATAAGAATCTCAGGTGGGGAGAGGGACCATTGTGATTAAGAATGTGGGCTCATTGCTACTTTTGCCTAAGGCAGGACTCACCCTACAGGGTGGAGTTAGAGATTATAAATTTTCCAGATTTCAAAACTATATTTTCCCTTTTCTTCCCAATTTTTCTCCTTTCTGCATAATATTTTATTTCTTCTATCCTAAATAATTCCCACCCACCATCCCCTACTTAGGTTCCTTAATCTTAAGGGTTGATGAAGGACAAAATTCTGCTTCTATACCTTGTCTGAACTGACAAGGGAGGTGGGCCCTGCCTAATAAAGGGACCAAAAGTCTGGTCCTCAATGATCTAAAGGAGACATAGTGAGATAAGGTTCTTTTGTTGGCTGCGGAACCATCATTCCTTGATATTCAATGTAATCCAGATGAACTGGATTACAGTTCATCTTTATCAACAGTCACCATTATCAATATCTCTGGTATATTATTGTACCCAATCCAGGAAAAAGTTTGCTTTTCCCTGGAAGAATGATGTAAACATTAAGAGACAAATAATTTGATATCTTTTAGTCTGGATAGATATAATGTATTTATAAGGAAAAAGTACGAAAATAAAAGTTATCCTGATTCAGACTTCTTGGTTCTTTTGAAAAACATTTTTAAATCTTCCAAAGGCTCACAGGAATGATGTTTGGGGGTCTTATCAGAGTCTGTAGGCTTATTCCTGACTTCAGAGCCCTGATTCTACCAAATCAAGAGTCACCAGAGGCTCCACTGTTGTGATGTACAGCTGGTTAGAGGGCTGATCAGAGGGGGCCTTGTTGAGCCTCGGGCATCCTCAGTCTTTAAGGGCAGCCATGATGGGAGCAGATAGCTTCACTTCCCTCTGGAGATGAGGGCATCACACTTCCAGTGTTTTTCCTCTTTGCAGAATGGAATTTATTTATGTCAATAAATATATCGGAACTATTATACAAACTAGATTTGTGCCCAATAGTCTTGTTTTATAATTTTAACAGAATAGACTACACAATGTTTTGATAGCCATTACCTGGAGAATAGGCTCTGATATTGACCCAGACCCATGTGAAGGGCAAATATTGGGTACTCATTTTTATCAGCAAATTAGCCCAGAATATTAGGAAAAAAAACCTCTGAAAGCAGAAAAAGAGACCTCAGATTCCCATTAATAAACTTTTAAGTTTGGCCATTGGGGTTTTCAACAACAGAGATAAGGTAAATGACATTAAAGACTGAAAGAGACAAATGCCGACACAGAGACAAACCCACTTAATTGCCCTGGCATCTGGTAATAAGTCCATGCCCCCTCAGAGATACCCAAATGCTCCTTCCAAAAAAAGGGAAAGAAATTCGAGGCCTGGCACCTGCCAATATTGCAAAGAGCCTGGGCACTGGGTCAAGGACTGCCCTAAGCGGAGTCACTCAGCTTTTTATTTTTACTTAAAACATCTTCAAAATTCTGTTTCTGAGACCATACATAAAAACTATAATTGACCTGCTTACCAAAATACTCAGAATTTTAAAGGGGCTAATGTAGGGGCTGGGGAGTGTACCTCAGTGGGAGAGCACTAACCTCACATGTGCAACTGCCTGGTTTCAATCCTCAGCGCTGCCAAAAAAGAATAATAATAATAATAAAGCAGATATTCAGTTGGCATTACTGTATTCAGAAAGTTGTACAATAATCACTATTATTTAACTCCACACTATTTTTATCACCCCAAAAGAAAGACATACTTATTGCCAGTCTCTCTAAATTCTTCTTCCCTCTATTCTCTGGAATCTAGTAATCTATTTTTCTATTAAGTTAACTATTCTGGGTATTTAATACAAATTCAATCATATCTGTATATAGTCTTTTCTCTGGACTCTTGATTTTTTTTAACTTTTTAAGTGGTACATTATAATTATACATTATAGTGAGATTCAGACTGATGACTTCATAGATGCATATAACATCATTTGGTGTGTTTTGCTCCCCACTCTTTACCCATACATGCTAGTAAAATGGATAGCGATGCCTTCATTAGTGCACACAATATTGTCTCATCTGTTTCCTTCTCCAAACCCCCATTCCCCCTCTTCTACTATGTCTGGAGTGTTTGGCCTAGTATATATCTTTAAAGTTAATCTAGTGTATAGTATGATTCTTATTTCTGGCAACACAGTTATAAGTTTTGAGTAATTTTCCAAGCCATTTCTACTTTTGAAAAGCTTGGTTTCTTGCATACCACAAGTTTGCTCAAAGGTGGAAAGGCAGATGTAAGCCATGTCCCCTCTAAATGAAGGGAGTTGGAGTTCTTATCTTTCACTTCACCCCTTTCTATGGTTCACTAGCTGTTTTGTGTGATCTGTGAAATAAAGGTGCTGCCTGGCCATTGCCTGTCACAGTTGCCTGCCAGCAGCCATTACAGGCTGCATAAAAACTGCATAAACCCCTTTCATCATGCCCTGGAAGTTTGGCAGTGCAGGTGAAACCTTTTTCTGTCAGGTAATTCATTGTTCTCACCTAAGAACACAATTTAAAAGGGCCCAAGAGAAATGGAAAATGATCTGAATGTAGATCTAACACTTTTAAGCAGAAGAAAAATGACAAGTCACTTTTACTACTTCAGAAATTTAATACATAAATCAGTCTCTCAATTTTATATAAAAATGGTGGAATTCATCAAAGATAAATCAAAGACCTAGATAAGAACAAAGTAGGTGCTTGAAAATTTCTACAAAGAAGTTCCAAGAGGCCATGTCTTTAGCATGCAAAGGCCATTCTTTGGGCTCCAAGGTATGTTAAATGCTTTCTAAATAATGCAAATCCATATTGATTACAGCAAGAATAGAAGAACACATTCTAAAAATTGTCTGGTATTGGTAGCATCATTCATATCATCTTTGAAAAATGTATTTTTATAAGTAAGAATATAAAAGTAGAATTATTTTAACATGCCAAAGTGTCAAAGTCTCAAATGAAGGATAAATAAAATAGTTCAAGTACTTCTATATGCATATATGAATTTACCAGTTTCAATCTCAATAATCTGTATGAGGAGATGGAGGGAGCGAGGTAGGAAGGAGGAAAACCCACCAAGTGCTCTGTGTATATAAGTTTCTATGACTCTAAACCTCCTTATGATGTATAATTACGATTCACCAATAAAAAAAAGAGTTAACTGGGTAAGGATTGGCTATTCAGTTCAATTCTTCATTAAAATTAAATAGAAAGACAACAAATAACAATATTACTCTGACAATTCATTAATTTGATTCAGGGTTCACTGATTCTAAATTTAACTGTAGCCATATAAAAGTGATACTGTTATACTTGCTGAATCATTCAGTGAAATTCAAAAATAGAAGAAATTTCTGGGTGTAGCCAACAGACAACAAATCTTTTAGAAGAAAAATCTTGAAATTATAGATAAAAGCTGACCTACAGGCACATAACAGCAATATTCTACAGAGAGCAGTGCATTTGAGGAGTAGTATAGCTCAAAGATGGAAGCATCAATAGAGTTCAACATTTACACATTAGAATGCTGCACCTCCCATGTGCTACCCAGATAAGCGTTAATTAATAAACATGTCTGCTAAGCACTAAGTTCCCCATATATAAAATAAAATTGTTTTTTTAAAAAAAGAGCAATTTTAAAATTGTGACACTGAACACACTGATTTTTTATTTTTATTTTTATTTTTTTTTTGGTACTGGGGATTGAACCAAGGGTGTTGTGCTTGCAAGGCAAGAGCTTTACCACTGAGCTACATCCCAGTCCCAAATAAATGATTTTAAGATCCTAGTACTTTGCTGGAAACATGATTGGCATGTAGCAGAGAGTACTGCATTGATGAGGCAGATGCATTCTTAGATATAGGTAATTAAGCACTTTACCCCTGTGTCAATGTCATGAATATGCTTATGCAAACTTATATGGTGCAGGTCAATATCTCCACATGGCCTCTTGATACAATTTAGATACATGGTAAGCTAAAAATTTATGAGGCTGCTGCCATTGTCACATGGCATACTATATAGTGGTTTGTTTAGATCAGCATCACCATAAACACCTGAGGAATGCAATGTACCACTATTTTTTATGGCATCTGGACCATAGGAATGTTTCAACTTCACTAATCTCATGGAACCACTGCTGTGAATGTGGTCTGTCAACACATTAAAAGGATCACAGACTATGACCAAGTTGGTTTCATTCCAAGGATGCAAGGAAGTTTTAACATTAAAAAAATCAATAAACATAAGACAGCACACAAATAGAATCAAGAATAAAAATTAAATGATCATGTGAAGATGATATGATTATATTTATAGAAAATACTGACGATTCCATAAAAAGACTTTTGAAATTGATATTGATATTCAGAAAAGTATAAGGACACAAAATCAGCATACAAAATTCAGTAGTTTTTCTATGTGCCAGTAATGAACTTCTTGTGAAATAAATTAGGAAATCAATCCAATTCAGAGTAGCTATAAAATAGATAAATAAGTAAAATACCTAGGAATACATGTATAGATGTAAGAGACCTTTACAATAAAAATTATAACTAATTGAAGAAAAAACTGAAGAAAATACTGGAGAATTGGAAAGACCTATATTCATGGATTAGGAGAGTTAATATTGTTAAAGTGGCCAAACTATTCAAAATGATATTCAGATTCAATGCAATCCCTACCAAAATACCAATAAAAATTTTCACAGAACTATAAAACTATCCTCAAATTCATATGGAAGCCAAAAAAAGATCCTGAATAGCCAAAGCAATCCTGAGCAAAAAGGAATGCTAGAGGCATCCCACTATTCAATTCAAAGCACAATATAAGGCCAAAGTAATAAAATAAAATAAAATAAACAGCATGGTACTGGCATAAATAGATCTGTGGAACAATGGAACAGAACAGAAGACCCAGTAAATGCAAGTGTCTTTAGCCCACTGATTCTAATCAACAGTGCCAAATGCATACACCAGAGAATGGACAGACTCTTCAACAAAGTGTTTGGAAATTGGAATATTCACATGTAGGAGACTGAAACTAGATGACATCTCTTTACAAAAAATCAATTCAGTATGGGTCAAAGACCCTAATACATGACCTAGTACATGAAAGTACTAGAAGAAAACAAAGGCACAACTCTGCAAAGTGTTGGCATAGGCATTGATGATCAGAACGGAACTCCAATTGCTCACAAAACAAAAGCAAGATTTGACAAGTGGAATGACAACAAATTACAAAACTTCTACACAACCAAGGAAACAATCAACAGAAAGAAGCGATAACCTACAGAATGGAATATAATCCATGCCACCAATTCATCTGATAGAAGATTAATATCTAGGATATATAAAAATAAAAATCCTTAGCAACAAAAATAAATAATTCAATTCATAAGTATTCAGATGATCTTAATAGATACTTCACAAAAGATGTATGGATAGTACATAAAATTATGAAAACAATATCTTTAGCTCCCAATAAATATGAATCAAAACCTTATTGAGATTTCATCTTACCTCAGTTATAATGACCATTATTAAAAAGCAAAAAATAAAAAGTGCTGATGAGGTTATGGATTAAAATAAGCCCTTATGAGTAGTTGGCGGGAATATAAATTAGTACTGCCACTATAGAAAACAGTATGGAGGTTCCACAACAAACTAAAAATAGAAATGCCATATAATATAGCTCTACTATGTCTGTGTATTTACCTAAGGAAATGAAGTTAGCATATGATAGAGATACCTGAATATCCATGTTTATTGTGGCACTACTCACAACGTCCAGGTATCCAACCAGTGGATGAATGGATAAAGAAAAAATATGCACATAATGGGGTAGTCTTTGTTATAAAGAAGAATGAAATACTGTCATTTGCAGAAAAATGGTTAAAACTGGAGCACATTATGTTAAGCAAAATAAGACATATGTAAAAAGACAAATATCACATTTCTCTCGCATATGTGGAAACTAAAACAAAAACAAACAGAAAAAGTAAAATGACCTCAAAGTATAAAAAGGTCTATTAGGGTCCAGAAAAGCATTTGAGGGAGGACAGGGAAAGGGAAAATAGAAAAATAAATGGGGACAAGATCAAATGTCAATATATGCATGTATGGAAATGCCACAGCATAACCCATAATTTGTATAAATTAGTTCATTTTTATAATAATAAAATGGGTGTATCCTAAAATCAAAGAAATGGGATGGAATTTTCTAGAATGAAGTAAAGATAGATATTATCACTATGAGAATGTTTTAAACTAAGAAAACGTCAAAAGAGATAAGTGAAATAGCTCTCATGTTAATCACTAAACAATTATCAGCAGCATAAAATTATTGTAATCCCATGCATATATTCATACATTGATAAATTTTGCTAAGTGATAATATTTGTGCAGGATTAAGAGCAGGGCATGTTTTTGCTACTACTAAAAGCTTTTATTTTTACTTCCCACACTAATGGCTATTTTAAACTCCTTTAAGATAGAAATTTTAGCTAGGCATGGTGGCACACGCTTGTAATCTGAGCATTTGGGATGCTGAGACTGGAGAATCTGGGTTCACGGCCAGCCTCAGCTGCTTAGTGAGGCCCTCTGCAACTTAATGAGACCCTGTTTCAAAATAAAGAATAAAAAATAGGGCTGGGGTTGTAGCTCAGAGGTAGAATGCCCCCGGGTTCCATCCCCAGTACCACACACACAAAAAAAAAAAGATAGAAATTTTATTTCATTTTAACTTTTCAACCATAGAATCTTTTTTTTTTTTTTTTTTTTTTTTTTTTTGCGGTACTGGGGGTTGAACTCAGGGGAATTCTACCCCCAAGCTATACCCCCAGCCCTATTTTTTTTTTTTTATTCTTTATTTTGAAACCGAGTCTCACTAAGTCGCAGAGTGCCTCACTATGTAGCTGAGGCTGGCCGCGAACCCGGATCCTCCGGTCTCAGCCTCCCGAATGCTGGGATTACAAGCGTGCGCCACCACGCCCGGCAACCATAGAATCTTAAGTGTAAACAAATTCAGCTCATGTCTACATAATTTCTAGAAAGTGCTTATGAGAAAACAAAATGGCATATATTAATATAAATGTATATTTTGCACTCTTCCTCCACAAGAAATTTTTTTTTTCCATTATGGAGATTGAATCCAGGTTTGCTTCATCAGTGAGCTATATCCCCAGCCCTTTATTTTATTTTGAGATACGGTCTAACTAAATTGCTGAGACTGGCTTCGAATTTCCTTCCAATTCTCCTGCCTCAGCCTCCTGAGTAGCTGAGATTACAAGCATGTGCCACTGTGCCTGGATAGAAATATTTTTGATGACAAGGGTACATATCCTCTAGTTTTAAAGAATTTTTTTCTACTAGCAAATTCTGGTTATCATCAGTAACTATTTTTACAGTGAGATTCTAGGGAACAACAAAATTTTAACTGCAATGTTAAGAATAAAAAATAGAAGCAAATGTCTATCTTCCATTTTCTAATTGTACACTGGTTATTCATTTAGAGTAATTGAAATTTTCACTCATGATTTTAAAAAGTAACATTATGAAGGCACAATATTATTGTTTATTTGGACCAAAACTTCCATTTACAATGTGATGAAAAATAAAAGTAATCCAATCCGTAAAATGAAGATGTACTGTAATAAAACGAGTAAGGATTGTCTCTCCACTCAACATTTGATCATTTTGACTGATAAATATGATATTGTCTAATCATCAAGTTTGTTTTTTAAAGAAGAAAACTATAAAAATGTTCTACTCTTATGTAAGGATATAATTTTATACATGTAGTAAATATTATCAAGGTTGATTGCACATATTATTTAGACCTCAGATGCTTTTATAAAATATTTTGGAAGATGGATAAAGATGTTTCAAATAGAGAGTGGAAACAAAAAAACATGATGTTTATTCACACACAGGGCAATTAGAGCAGATAATTTTTAAATATGAAGGAAATTCATAGAGAAAGGAACAAAAAACAAAAGATAGCCCTCATCTAACAGAAAATCCCTGTTTACTTATAATTAAATAAATCCTAAAATAACTTACTTTAAAAAATAAATCTTTCAATGTACAG